>CAXAMN010021001.1:465709-479789 GCA_963970005.1 Durusdinium trenchii | reverse complement strand
CTTTTCAATTTGACTTTTTTTTTGACTTTGACTTTTGGGATTGACTTTTTTTTGACTTTTTTTTTGACTTTTTTTTTAAATTTTGAAAACAGGTTCTTTCCAATGAAAGTTTTTTATAAATATATTCACAGTAACTGTTCTGATACGCATCTGACTCAGCAAAATAAGACTTGAAGTCTACAAGCAAGAACTGGGCAAAGAAATACTGATTCAGCCAGTACACTGGAAAAGTCTGTCTGTTCTTCTCCCAATGTCCAACCGACGACTAATTTAGAGCTAAGAACAGTGAGGTCACTCCATTGAAGGAGTTGGAAACTATATCTCCCATCAGTGGCTTTCACCATTTCCAACCAACAATTAGCTTGTCTTCAGTGATCATATATGTCCACTTCACTTCACTTCGAGAATTCCTCATAAGACCGACCATGTCCATTTTCACCATGTATGTTTAACACTTCTTCAGATCGTCACCATGCTTCTCTTCGAAGCGAACAGAACATGGACCGATCCGGCGCCGGAAGCGTTTCGAATCGGAAGAATCGTTTCGAATCTCTCGTATCGAACTCTTCTTTTGGACGGAAGAGGCTGAATACACAGAGTTCAGAACAATTAACCCTTAGTTTCTTCACTTCTTTTGGTGTTTTGGTTCAACTGGGGCGTGTTTTCATCTGAACACTGCTGAGATGCTAAGAAGTTGCTCATGAGCAAGGCAGCCAAGCGCGGCTGCTTCCTCAGCTTTGATCCGAACCCAGCGGCCCCTTTCGGAAGGCTAGCTGCCGGACCCTTCGACATCGGACTTGGACTTAAGACACGTTCTTGAGATCGTTTCACATCTCGGAGATCCACACTGGACCCAGAAACCATTCAGATGCTCGAGGCGACACCGTACCTCGGACCGAGTTCACCGTCCCGCGACGGTGAAGGTCGGCTGTCGCGGAGGTGCGAGAAGGTGCGTAGCACGGACGGGTACCGTGCTTCTGAATCCGTGTGAGAACAAGGCAAGCACGGACAACGAACAGACAACAGGTGCCACGATATGAGTGTACCTGGCCGGGCACTGGATGGCACTGTGAGCCATTGTGAGCCACTACAACACACATCAAACAATCTGGGTCGATCGCTCCGTAAAACCAGCTAAGGTCTGCAAGCAGAATATACTGCACCGTGCACCATTGAAACAGGACATGTGATCTTCGGCAAGAACATCTACTTCATAGCTCTTTAGCAGAGTGTCCATCTAATTGGAAACGCATGGAAACGCAAAACTCTGCATTTCCATATAGGCCCTTTGGTGGAGCACCAACTAGTGATCACGTAAGCAAGTGTACCTTCAACTAGGGTACCTGGCCATGAAAATCTTCAATAACCCTTACACACACACACATCATTGGACATCATGAGTGCTTTCATACGCATATATAAGTATACAGGTGTTCATCTGGATGTGTCTGGGAATCAAGAACCTCCAATGTCACCACAGCCTAGCAATTATACAAAATAACCAACCCTCACTTTTCCGAACAAACTCAGCTGGCAATGACCAGAGTCTGGGTTTTCACCCCAAACTCCCAGCTGCTACTCTAATGAACGAACCAAGATTTGCAGGTGTTCCCAGCTTCCCAAACCCGCTTCCCAACCCCGACTCCCAACCCTCGCGAGGGCCAGCGTCTCTTTCTTGATGGGCTCTAAGGAGTGATGTTCAGTGTAGAGTCCAGGATGATGAAACCGTGCCGCGCACGCCGGGCAGAACCGGGCGTTGCATTCCACGCACCAAAAGGCCGCGTTCCCAGGGCATTTGCTACCTCGGGAGGGCGTTCACCATCATCCGTTCTGTTCCGAAAAGGCGGAGGCAAAGCGAATCGGCGCATGGTGTTCGTCCGAAGGGCGGAGAAGATCGCCGGGATCCGAATTGAGCTTTTCCCCATGCTAAGCTACTAGGTCGAGGATGGATCCTCGCACAAGGCTGCAAATGAAAAAATAGGCGGAGACGCCTCCTGGACGGAGGCGGAGGGTGAGATCAATTCTTCATCGACTGGGCCAGCGGAAGAATTGGGATCGGATGGGACTGGGGAATGGTCCTTTTCGCACCAAAGTCTTCAAGACTTCCTTCCAAAACTGGGCGACTCCCCGGTGACCACCCCCCCCCCGAGAAAACCATTGAAAGAACGACTTAAGAGTCAATGGATCGCCGATTCATCGATGGAATCTCCGAGGGAAAGGAGAAATGGTCCATGCATTCTTCAGATCAACTTTGGGCCTCATCTGGGACATCACCCAGTTGTAATGCAAGTAAGTAGGACCTTAGACTTGGCCTTTCCAAAGTTCTCTACTGCTTTCCACAGGTTGAAAAGGCACCTGAAACACTGAAAAAACAAGAACAAATGGCTCACAACTTCACACAAGCCCAGGAAAGCACTGCTTTTACCTGTTTTCTTTGAACATGAGAGGCGTGTCAGAAGCTTCTCTCTGGCGCCGAGGTGCAGTATGGACCCACCGTCCATGCAGGGCAAACCGGATATGGATACCTGAAGCAAAAGCAAACACTAGCTGTACTGACCTGAACTGTACTGACTGACCTATACTCCCCAAGAAAAAATCGAGACCTGAACTAGGACCTGAACTAGTGGTACGGATGGGCTGGTCTTCTAGGGCTGGTCTGAACAAGCTCTCTAGGCCATAAGACTGCCGGACTGCCGATCAGGCCAGGTGGATTTTCAGGGGTCCATGGGGTGGCATATTCCAGCAACTGGGACTGTCTACAGTGCGAGTGACTGGCCGCCCTGAGGAACAAAACATCCAGAGTTAGAGACCAAGTCTCAAACCAATCATCATCACTTCACAGTCACAATCCGAACACAAGCACACTATATAAACATGTCCTATATGATCCTATATGTACAGTATATATAATATATCATCTATCCACTCATATATCCTATTAGACGATTATCAACTCTATATACAAACCATTCACCCCCTGCGTGCCTGTCACACTCCCCTGCCTGTCACGGCACTTCTTCACCCAGGTGCCAGGCATGGCCGTTTAAGGCGGTCCGGGCCGCCGAGAAGTAGGCGGCCAACGGGCTCAAGGCACTGAAGCGCGAGGTGTAGCGGTCTTTCGTGAAGAGGAAGTGATCCAGCGGCCGGAAGACATACCTGAGTGTTGTGGGTGATGGGTCATATGTAGCGGGAAGTGATGTAGTACCTGAAGTCCTACATGAAGAGAAGTTGGAAGTGATGTAGTAGGTGTGGGTGTCAGATCTGAAGACATACCTGTTGCTTGGTGTCCACCACAGACTGTCTAAGACATACCTGAAATGTGATTTATAGTGGGTCCAATTCTTTTTCACCCAATGAATGTGGATTATGGTTCATGTGGGTGTGGGTGTGTATGTTAAAAAAAAGGAACTTCTTTTGAAAGGTTCCTTTATGAGCAGCGAAGAGCTGTCTGAATACACACCCATGTGATCCAGTGGGTCATACCTGATTCATCTGCATGGTGTCCACCGTGGACTTCGGCTCTGGAGCTGCACTGTGCACGGTGCCAGCTGCAAAAAAAACAACAAATATTGAGCTCTTCGTTCAAGATGAGCGTTTTCCTTGGTCCATTTCCCGGTTCAGCTGTCCGTTGCTATGTAGATACAACCCCCGACTCCTCATCCTTTTGTAGATCCTCATCCTGATGTAGATATCCCACGCACTGTTCACCATGAGATAATAAGGATGTTCTGAAACCTGGTTCATTCATTCTGGATCTTCTATCCATCTGGACTTTTATCAAAATCTCTGCTGTCCCAAGTGCTGAAGGAAGGCGTTGATGATGGCATTCACCAAAGCTTTCATGCCAAGGCCCGACGTGAAGGAGGCCAGGCCCAGCTACTTTCAGAACACTTCGGAAGCGGGTTCATGGATGCACCCAAGTGTCAAGAGGAGCAGATTTGCATCCAATCCAAGGGGGGTTCCTATGGACATCCAGTCCATTTGGTGACCGGGAAGGGATGCTGACTTTCAAAGAAATTTACTAGATCCCTTCACACCATGTGGGATCCACGACCTCATCAACCATGTTTAGTATTTATGCCTCACAACTCCTTTGTTTATCTGATCATGTTATTCTTCCACCTCTGGTTTCCATTGAACATGGCTGCTCCTCGTTCATTTACCGCATGGACCGGTTCGAAAGGGAATCGCGATATATCCCCGGGCTGTCTGTCTTCAAGGACATGTTGAAGCCCAACACAGCCAAGGCATGCTGAAATTGGAAGTTACCAACACCTGACTCCACACTGAAACCGGATCAACAAAAATCAATAATAATATTAATGTTTAATACCGGTGGTCCCTGTATCAACACCTCAAAAAAGGGGCATCCTCCAAAACCACACAACAAAAGGAGATCGTTGAATCCTTAGAGCCCTTAGGAGACTGAACCCTCCCAAACAGGTTCCAACCTTGCCTTTGTTTCGCCCTTCTCCGTCAACTCCTCGGGGAATGACCTGATGGAACCTGTGAGCGGTCGGAGCTTCTTCGGTGCGGACAACAAACTGTAGCTGAACGATGCTGAACGGTCACAAAAGGTCCCTGAAACTTTGGATTTGGGGTCTGGAGTACATGTTTCCCTTTCCGGAAAACAAAAACTCTGGTAGATATACTTGGAATTTGTGTGAGACGTAAAGACTGTACGAAGGGCAGCGTCTATCATTCATCATGTCCACCTAGTCCAAAGATTTCCGCTGTGGAGAACACATGTTGTCCACTTCTGAAAGAAACAACACACAAACCTTATCTCGTCACAACCTCAAAATATCCGGCAAGAAACATAGCTGTGTCTCAAACCTTTAGCAGGCTCAGCAACTTGGACAAAAAGGTCCAAAAACCTCGTGCGCAAATCAACATCTCGAAAGACCTGGATGAAGTTGATTTCCCTCCAGATCCACCAAACCCCCTCCGCTGAGCAGCCGTGGTTCCTGCCGCAGAGGCGAAGTTAGCTCTGCTTCCGCTTGGCCAGCGCCCAAGCGAAGAAGAGGATCGCCATCCTGGCAGAGGCTGCTCGGTGCGGACGCATGCGGATGCGAGCCTGCCGGAGATCCGGGGCCATTCCCGGCCTGCTGGGTACGATCCAAAGAAACTGATGCAGTTGTTTTTTTATGTATACTGGTAGAGGCTGAAAACAGCCTCCCTCAGCTCACCCACTGGTGTTTGATCAACTGATCTTCCAGTGTTTGATCTCTTTGATGTGAAGGGGATGCTTCTGCAAAAGAAAGCCATGTCTAGAACAGCCCTGTATGGCGCATGGGTTTGCAAGGGAACAACATAATCTTTCATAATGCTGCGGCCAAGAAGAGGCCTAGAATCATTTCTGATATGAGCACCATCACCCACGTACATGCCACTGCACTTTGGTTGCAAAGTGCCCACCAAATGTCGGTTTCTATGTGTGTGTGTGTGTGTTTCCGCATGGCATGTGTGTCTGTGGCCAAAATTCTACGCTTAGCGTGTGTTTAGTGGGCCAATTTAGATTTCACTGCGTTCTTCTGCATGGCAGCGAAGATGCAGAACGCACGTCTCATGTTTGTGTATCTGCCCAGAAACCTACCGATGTGGGGTCCACCACATCTTGACTTCATTCTGCTCCCACATGGCACACTAAACAAGCAACACGCGTCTCATGCCGTTGTAATTACCTGCCCAAGCATTTTACCTGGAGCAAAGGAAGGTCCTATCGCAGAAGGAAGGCATCCTGAAGCAACATCAACACCCCAAAGCACTTGGTCTACCACTAATGTAATTTAATGCAGACTCTTGATTAACAACCCCCCCCTTATGAAGATGATGCTCATGGATTTTCCAACTCAATTGGGGGTGGTTATTTTTCTCAAGAGTCTAACCGGTGGGAAAGTCTTCTTCTGGACTTCGTCGTCAACGGCCGGCGCCTCGGCCCTCCGACATCCCGGTCCAGCATACGATCCACAGCAGGAAGACCAGCAGCGCCCAACCTGCGAGGTTTCATCGGTCAACGAGGTCAAGGTGCGGACGCTGCAAAGCGAGGTTCCCAAGAGAAGCGACTGACATCGCCGTCGTTGTCACTGGAAAATGTTGGTAGACAAGTCTTCTTTGGAGTGAATCCAGGTTGGACCAAGAAGGGGCTCCAGTCTAGTAGTGTACAGTTTTGAGCTGAGTCCCCCGCTTCCGGGCCACTTCCAAACCATGAACTATAGCTAGGACTCGGTGTACTTTCCACGAGAGGGTGACCCCAAAAACGCCCTACAGATCCCTTTCCCAGGGTCCAGGTACGGGTGACTCTTCGTTGGTGGGGACAGAAGAGGTCGCCTCTTAACTCAGACCTCGGGAGACTTCACATCTGACCAGCCACGGTCGAGTCACGTGTTGAACCACCCCGGGGGGGGACCCGGGAGGCCCCCGCCCTGCCGGCCCTGCCCCCCCACCCAAAAAGAAGAATTGCTTGTTTGTTTGTTCCCACATCTGAATTCAAAGTACTATTTATTGGAATTTAAACCAAAACGAGATAAAACGAGGTTTGTTCGCCCAAAGCTTGGAGCTTCAGTGCTAATTCAGGTTCCTTCACCCCAAACACCTCCCCTTACATGGAAGAGTTGCCCATCTCGAGCCCTTCAACGCACGTAACACGTACCACCCTTCTGCTGTCTTGTGGGTGCTGGGAAGATCTGGGAAACCCCAAAGAATCTGGCCCCGTGGGCCGCCCGAACCACCCTGACGCCCTGAGAGAGGTACCAATTCGGTACCATCGATCCTCACGGACGGAACATCTTGATGGTTTCACTTTCATTCGGGGGGTATACCAGGTCACCTGGCTGGACACGGTGTCACCTGGCTGGACATCTCCACAGGTCACGGAGTCACAGGTCTCCAGACTCCAGGGCACCCCGTTACATAAAGCGCGAAAAGGTAGATCCCTTCAAAATTCAGCCACCAAGCAAGGGTGGTACTGCTCACCCCCATCTATGAATGTTTGCTTCGCCTAGAATGTGATCTCCCATAGGAAGCTCAGGTCGTCGATCCTGGAGAAACACGGCGCGGGGGTTGGGAATCCGCAGGATAGAAGGCGAAAAAGAACACATGTCTTTCTTACTTTTACCATGCCTAATAAGTGCCCCCTGTTTCAGAATAGTTCGTGTAGGGTTCCTATCTGGCAACTTATAAGTTTTAGGTCATAAGGATCTATGATCTATAGCAGGAATGCATCGAGCTTTCAAAGAACCTGGAGCCGCGGATCCGTTCAGCATGTACGAGTACTTCCTCTTCAGTCCATGTGCGGCCCATTCTACAAAAAAAACTGGTCGGGTAGAACTGTCCCCAATGGTTTTGATATTTGGAAGCGTCAATGGCCCAAAATCGGCGGTATCCGGACTCGAACCACCGCCCCAGGAAAAAGGGTTAAAGATCCGTTGTTAGGGTCCTTCCACGGAGAAACAAGAGGCAACACGCCTTGGAACCCCCTTGGTGTCATGAGACATCGGATCCTCCCGGAGAGGTCCGCCGCTGCGTCGTGTTTCGCCGCCATCGCATCATTGGAGAGGCGGAAGCACAAGCTGCGGACAGCATTCCAAAATGCTCTCAGTGAATCCCCGTCACTAACTGTCCGTCCTACTTTCATATGTTCCCCAAAACGGAAACTGTTCACTTATGTTTTAAAAATACAAAGAATATATTATTATATAATATATAACACATATATACTACTGCCGACAATTGTCAGTGACTATCGTCCAAAGTCGAGCAATGAGGCGTGCTGCTGCATGCAGCCGAACATACAGTCATGCAAGAACGCCGACGGCTCTGAATGCTGAATCCAGCTGTCCCGCCCAAGAGCAACACTTGGCACTCAAAAAAGTCCTTCAAAGGAGGTGGCCGGGAGAACAAATGCTTGCATCTCGAAGGAAAACAATAAGACCCGCATGGTTGTGTGAAGTGACCTCTGAAAAGGCTCCAGCCGTGATGCTATGCCCCAGGAGGTACTTTAAAAAAGGGCCCACGACATGAACATGGCAAAGTCATTGGCACGTTGTGTGCCCTAATGGTACGAGCTATACATGAGACAATTGCAGTGGCCGATCAAGCAGCTCAATGTTCGGATGCTCTCGGATGACTCTGATCTGCTCAGATAGTGTAGGCTCATGAAACGATGTTGAAGAACGTCTACGGCCATTGGGATGTGATCTAGATATCCGTCAAGTCCAAGACCCCTGGTCACTCAACATGAACAGAATGGACCATTCTGGGGAGATCAACCCTTTGGAAGGGTTAGGTTTGACACAGTGATCCCAGTGTCATCACAACATCAGGCCTCCTAAAACCACAGCTCTTGAAAGACATCAAGCACCTGGCCCTACGTCTCGCACCAAACCAAACGACGACCTTTTCTGCGCCGCCACGGCTTCGTTCGGTCATGCACCACCCGGTCGACCGGGGCTCACCCCGCCCAGGTTCGGTGCGACCCGCTCGCACCGATGTGGCGGTTCGGAGCCCGGGATGGTCGCCCCAGGAGCAGCTCCAGATGTGCCAAGTGGCGGTAGAGCATCCATTGGATTGGCCAGGTCGATCCGGCTTACACACAGATCCATGAGATCGGGATTGATGAGGGTTGGCAAAGGACTAGGGATTGCTAGCTGCAAATGATGTCTCGTATTACGCGTATTATATCGTGAAATCTCTGGAGGCCATCCGCAGACTTGGGTGGAGTGTTCCTGGAGTGTTCCGCATCGTTCACTAAAAGTGGGTTAAGTGCTTCTGCCCTATATTTTCCAGATAGGGCTCCTCGGCATCCACTCGTGAGCTTCAATTTCCATTTGGTGTTTTCCATTTCTATATATGAAAAAAAGTGAAGATCACAAAAAATAGGAAAATAGGAACATCAGCATCCCCCAGTTCAACCGTTCTGACCCCACTCACCGGCCAGAGCTTCGTATCCTGGCCAGAGCGATGGGACCAAAAGAGTTCACAGCGTCAGCACCGAATGTGGCCACCAAATTGTGTCTTACATAGCCCAAACACTGTATGGTATATATGCATACATTGACCCCCCAAACCAGGTATATATGGCAGTGGAATGGAGTGTCTGGGAATTGTTTCTGAAATTCTACTATATCAGAATCTATATGAGTCATGAGTGAACGTCGAACTTTCTGAAGGACATGCGGATGCCCACATCCATATTATCACATTATAGAACTTTGATGAACTTTGTAGACTTAGAAGGTCTTCATGAATCCATGTTTCGTCCTGTCTAGAACCTCCCTGATGCATGTGCACATGTGGGCTTTACTGAGACACACACACACAACAGCCGCAAGAAGTAATCACCTATACAATACACTTAGACACTTAGAGTTCCAACTACCCTCTCAGAAGGTACCGAGTTTGCTGGGTCTGGCCATACTAACGGAACCTGAGGGATGTGTTCGGTCTTCCTTCGCGTCCCACGTCCCATGTTCCTTCGACCGCGATCCGCTTTCGCGACCGATGCCCGACCGTGGTGTCCTCGGCTGTGCTTGTGCCGAGCGCGTGAGCAGCCAAATCCACGTGGGATCCTCCTGGGACGGTCGGTCCGTTTTGCGCCGAACGAGTCGTGCGGCGCTGCGGCGGAACGAAGCGCACGGCATCGACGTCGCTGCGGCGCTGCGGCGCGGCGAAGGCGCTTCGGCTCGTTGGGAGAGGCGGTGGGACGTGGTGCTGAGCAGCATCGACGTCGTGGGAGTTCGAGGGATGCGGGGAGGGATGGTGGAAGTGATCAGTCATCTGAAAAAATGTCTGGACAGACCGGCAAACCGGTGGGTGGTGGGAGTTTGGTTGGTGTCTTTGCACTCCCTGAAATAGTCCATGGAAGTGGAAAACCACCCGTTTGTGAGTGTGTAAAGCTCAGGTGGTGGATTTCAACCATTGAAACTTGAAGCTTGAGTAAAATTGACCTATACCTGGACCGCCAAGAGAACAGGTCCGAGGTAGTCAAAGTACCCATTGTTTCCAGGGCGGCGGCGACAGCTAGATCTTACTGAAAAGGCTCAATAGACGTTTGATGCCAATGACTCTGCTGGAAATTGATAAATTCTTCCCACCAACTTCCCTGGTTCGACCGAGCGCGTGTCCTCTCCCGAGAGCGTTTGTCTCCCTCGGTCCTCCGGCTCTGTCAAGAACTCCAGGGAGGCGCGCCAGGTCACATGAGACTCACATGCACCGAGAAGCAAAGGAAGGGTGCAGGAATCCTTTGGTACCTGGTCAAGCTGAGAGTCAGGCGGGATGGTCGGGTGACTCAGTCAAAAGCCTGAAATAGATTTAGCTACAGTGGTTTCAAAGCCCTAGGGATCCAAGTACCTTCTCAGAAGGCACTTGGACCCTGAAAACCTACATAAGAGTGTCTCCAACCACCTCCTGAGAAGGTACTTGGATCCCCAGGGGAGTAGATTGCACAATCCCCAAGGTCGGTGGTTTAGTGGTTTATTATGATTTGTTATATGTGGACCCCCATCTGTCTAGGACATCTTCCCATGACCGTGTGCCATCGACCGCGGCACACGAGAGGATGGCGGTCTTTGAATGGGCCATGATCAAGAACTCGAGCTCCAGTCTGTTCATTTGAAAAGGGTCCGTGTGATATCGTGTGATCTTCAGCTGGCCTCCAAGCTTGAACACCCAAATCCATTTTAAGCGAATCAAGTAGTTCAGGTTTGGTCTACTGTTTTGATATGTTGTGATGCTTTGGCATGCTTTAGCTCAGCCTGCTGACTGCACTTCACCACCATCTTACCATGCTGGACAGTCTTTCTGGATGCCTGGAAGTGGAGATCTGTGAAAGCGTCACTGGACCCCCCGTCTTCCACATCCTTCCACCTCCTTCCACGCCCCACCTGTCGTCCCACATCGTCCAGGAGCGCCAAGACCACTGGCCACCGCTGGCGGCACACGCTCAACGCCGCGTTGAGCGTGATGCTGCTGGGCTGAAGACGAGCGTCGTGCCCGAAGCGGCGGAGATAGGACAAGGCCCTGCGCCAGAGCGGTACGCTGAGGTCGCACGAGGTGACCTAGGGAAGTCCGGCGTTCGGAACGAGTTCTCCCCCAACCAAATGGAGACCCCCCCCGAAAAGTGGTCCTTGATGTTGGGTGTGTAGTCCCTAGGGCTCCAACCATCTCCTCAGAAGGTGGTTAGACCCCCCAAATCCACCCCAACCATGTTCTCAGGAGGTGGTTGGAGCGCTAGGGATAGTTTAAATCCGGGAGAAATGGGTTTTGGTCTGTTGTCTTCTTCCAGAGGGTCGTTGCCTGGAAGGTCTCCCTCTTTTAATACATGCCCATTTCTGGACTCAATTGATAGTTCAACCATGTTCACGGTCTCAAAAAGGGTTTTAGATGGTTGTAGAATCCATGCCTGGTTATATAATGAATCAAGAGTCTCCAATCACTCAGGACTTTCGGGATGGTACCTGATTCTTGAGCACCAGATAGCACCAGCCACCTGGGAAAGCTTCTGGAACAAGACATGGAGAAGAACCCCCCAAAAGGTCATGACCAAAAGCGAGGAGCTTGGTCTTGGCATGGATATTTGACACACACACACACACACACACACGCACACATGAATTCGTTTCTACTTCCAGGTTGCCAGTCAGATTGTGATCTGGTGAACTGACATGCGCCTCCAGTTAAGCTACCAAAGAAATGCAACTTCTGTTTACCCCCCAAAAATACCTGTGTGAAAGCACCAGTCATGGTCTCACAGAACGACCTCTGAAAAGGTGACCGAAACAACAAAACGACCTCTTGGCCCGACAAACACCCCTGAGCCCGGCCCATCCACACTCTGGAAAACCCGGCAAACACATAACACTTAGCTATTCGGAAAAAATAAGAAGCAAAACACATAACAATGAATAACCATGACCTGTCTTCACACCCTGAAAATCCACATACCCTCTGAGAAGGTGATGTGTTCGACACTCTTGTGTCCAGTCGTACCTTCTGAGAAGGTACGCTCTGGATTCCTGATAAAACCATCTGACCATCTTTGGGAGTGGAACATCTACCACGGGAAGACCTCTGTCTTCATACAATCCTGATTCCAGGTTTGCTCTCATCGGTCGAACCGGTGACATCAAAGCTGCTGCGGACCGGTGCCGCTCGGTCCACCGGGGAGCCGTGACTATTCAGAGGATCGAACATGAGGGTTTCTGTGGACCCATGGATTCATCGACTAGACCCAGCTGTACTCAGTATACCCGGTAACTAATATAGCTTAGGCATGCCTAGGCTATATAGAGTATATAAGACGTTCAATGTTCCAAGCTCCAAAGGGATCCTGCCAATCAGTTGTACACCCTCCCATGTCGTCTCCAAATGGTGATCTACATCTTCTACTCCTATACCAAGGAGATGTTCACCTATATACCATGGGGTTGGTCCTCCAATCCCACAGGCACACGTCAGTTCTGGTGAGGTTCTTCCCAAGTTCCGGCTGAACCAGCTGAAGATCCGATGCCTAGCCACAGCAGCATCCATGCTGATGACATCTATGCGAATGCCTCCCACGAGCGCAAAAATAAACAAATCCAAGTGCGCCACTCTTCGAGTGTGATCATGTGGCTAATCGGACTTAAAGTATCTCACCAACCTGAATGGAGGCCCCCTTACTCCTGAAACAACAGCTATATATAGCTAGAAGCGTACTCTCTCATGCGTGGTGCTACCATTGTGGTGCTGCCAATGACAACGAAGAAAACCTTCAACTGAACAAATCAAGTGGACATGAAGGACATCCAATCATGCAATATACCTATGCGTCAATGCGCATCTTCTAACACATCCAGATCACATCTCTTCCGGACTTCCCCGGGAACACCATTCCCATCCCTCAAAGCTTTATTCTTCAATGTTTGAAGCCTAAAATTGCCCCAGAATTCTCTGCGTACTATGGCGACACCTCAGTCATTGAAGCAAAATGAAACAGCACAGCTGCTCAAAACAAGTGGGGAATGTTTACCAGCCCATTGATCCCGAAGCAACCACCCCAATGACCCCAATGTACATTCTGTTGGCACCAGCCGCTTTGTTTCGCGAGCACTCTGGCAAAATCCATCAAAATTTCCATGCCAATCCTCCCCCGTGCCTAGGGCCGCCTGCTCAACCACCCACATCTGTGTCCAAAGGCCTTTGGTTCACTCTCACCCGCAGCCCGTCCTGAGAACGCCATCTGCTCCAAGAGCTCGGCGCTGGCTCTCCACTGCTTGCTCTTCTCGCAGGCGCTCAGCGTGGCGTTGTAGGTCACATCGTTCGGCAAGGCGGAGGAGATCAACAAGCCTTGGACGGGCTGCTCGTGGGCTGAGGACGGGACAGGGGAGTGAGGTTTGGTGCATTTTGTGTCTTTTTTTTTGGATGGTTGGATAGTGGGAGTCTTCTGCGACAGGTTCAGCTTAAGCACATCCTGTATCTGGTTCGGGGATGTTCGGGATTCTTCGCTTGGAGAGGGGCTTTTTTAATGCTCTTGGATCCCTCGAAACATGCTCCGAACACCTCAACGACTTGGAACCTCGAAAGACGTCCACCACCCGCAACGACGACCATTGGAGCCTCTCTTCTCCGGGGCCCTGCGAGCCCAGCAGCTCAAGAGGGTCAGAACCATCCTCCAGCACTCGTAGCCGGACGCGGCGCCTTTCTCGCAGGAGCTCAAGGCGAGGTTCAGGAGGATCCTGAGGTTCAGGGCGCGGATTAATGTGGCCCTCAGATTTATAAACCCCCCCTAGAATAATGACTTTATTTTTCCTGCACAGATTTATAAAGGCCCCCAGAATAATGTTTTTTTTGGGGGGGAGGGGTAGTTGTAGTGGAATATCTTTTATTGTTATAGTTTACTTTTTCCATTTTGATTTGCTTTACTCACCCTCTATTCCTTATTTACTTTTCCTAAGCTCTTTAGTGTTGAAGCTTTCCAAAAGTATCCAAAAGTCAGTGCGCACTTTCTTTATAAACTCCCTTATTCAAAAGTATTGAAAAACAAAAAAAATAAACATTCAAGCAAAGGGGGTAGTCCAGCAAGCAGCTTTCTGACATTATT
>CAXAMN010021001.1:449031-465699 GCA_963970005.1 Durusdinium trenchii | reverse complement strand
GGGGGGGCCCCTAGAATAATGTCTAGAGATTTGAGGCTTCAAATCTTTATTCTTTTTCTTTGCCTTTTGATTTGATTTACTTACCATTGAAATTGCAGGTCTTTGGATTCAGATTTCCATTGAAATTTAAAAAGTTAGTTCTATTTCCATTGATTCATTCCCTTTTATTGTAATTAATATTCCAGATGTCTTCAAAGTAGATGTCTTCAAAGTTAGGTTTCTTGATTCCTTTCATTTTAATATTGCCAGAGTAGCTCCAGAGGTAGCTAGCTAAGGATTCCTTATTTAATTATCAATTGATTGATTTTCTTATACATTATTTTGGAGGCCTTGGTTGTTAGGGGGCGGTTTGTAAATCAAGGGACTACCTTAGTGTGAGAGAAGGTGTCAGAAACATCGCACCAGGAATGTTGCCCAGGAAAAGCGCAAGGTGATGACGTTCTCAACTCTTCAGTTTATATTTGCTTTGATGCCAAGTGGATTGGTTCGGCATTTACTCCTTCCAGTAGAGTAGAGTCCGTAGAAGATTCGCTGGAGGCGAACGAGCTGTGCGAACAAGCTGGTAACGCAAGGCAATTGGTGCACTCCGGGTGATTTAGGATGATATATATTATATATGATAGATCAATAATCATCCTCGCATTCTACACTTGGGGGATGTTGAGGCACAGGCTGCACAGGCTGGGGGACCACTGCGATCACCAAGCCATTCCAGGAATATGGTCCGAAAATTCTTGTCTAGAAGTCGCCATCATCCAAGTTAGCTGTACACCTAACTCCCTACACCACACATGGAAAAACATGATCCATCTGAAAGACCCTCGCTTTCTTCCCCTGAAACCCTGCACTCAACATCGCAAAAATCATCAGCTTCAATGCTTCAGTTCGCAATCACCCCTCGTCAGCCCAGATCTCTTGACTGAGTCGCCGAGACCGGGGAAGGCCTTTGCTGCCCTTGGAGTCGCCGACGCGGTTGGAAGACCGGGGAATCGACTCGATCGGTAGAGAAGCCGCAGAGCAGACGCTTTGGGCGGTCCACGACCAGCCCGGGCTCCAATGAAATCAGTAAATCACAAAAGAGGTGATTCGAGGTGTCTTTTCACCAACCCTTAGGCTGGAGTTGGTATGATCGTTTTGTTTCTTTGGCGGTGACCCCTCCACCACCAGCGACTGTCGGGCAATTCAGCCAGAGAATCCAACATCAACACTGGCTACTATACGATCTACCCGGCCGGAAGTCACCTTCTATCGACTTCGAAAAAGAGCCGAAGAAGGTCAAGGCCTCTGATTATAGCACTGAATGAATGTCCAGACGTATATACCAAATTTCTCCCCCAAAAGCGTCTCAAACGAGCTGAGAATGGCCAGGAACTGCTGAGAGTTGAGCGAGTTGAGTGGCCTCCCCTCAGGTGTTTCCAAGTGTTTCCAGGCGTTTCCAGGTGCTTCCAGGTGTTTCCAGGTGTTTCCAGGTGTTTCCGGGTGTTTCTATCGATCTAATTACATGATTACATGGAGCATCATGGAGCAAATTCTACCGATCGATTTAATTCTATCGATCTACAGTAAGTCTACCTATCGAATTCTATCTGTGTATCTAATTCTGTTCTGTCTATCTGTCTATCTGTCTGTCTATCTGTCTATCTATCTATCCATCTATCGATCTATCGATCGATCGATCGATCTATCGATCTATCTATCTATCTGTCTGTCTGTCCGTCTGTCTGTCTATCTATCTATCGATCTAACAATCTATCTACAGTATCTATTTATCTATCTGTCTATTAATCTATCTATTTCCGGCAGAAACGCGGTGTGACGAGCTCTTCGGTGTTTTGTGGGCGCTTGAGCTCTCTGGGGGGGCGCCGGGCTGCACCGGGCTGCAGAGTTTGGACGCCGAAAAAAGCGGGTCTTCAAACGAGACTGTTGGCGGTTCTTCAGATGAACGAACCAATGGACATTGACACAAATGGCCAGTGGTCAGTGGTCGGTCAGTGTTTATATACTCAGCTTGATGTGGGTTCATTCATCTTGTGGCGTTTCTGCCTACAGACAAGTTAACTTGTGCACACTGCCGGGACTTGATTTTCTACCCAACTTGGGCATGGTCATGCAGTGAAGAAAAGAACAAAAAATCTCAGCAAGGCAGCGGCTTCTATACCGTGATGCAGCCTGGGCAATGGTGTGCGCACCTTAACAACTTCCTGGAGATACATGCATTACCCAAGCAGCACAGAAGTTGTTGCAACGTTTTGTGGTGCAGTGGTGCACCTAAAACCCCATACGACCGATCACTTGAGTGCTCTCACAGCTCCGCTGGAAGACAAAGGCAGTAACCTGAATACCATTCCCTAGAGATCCAGTCGGACCTTCTCAGAAGGTACTTGGACGCTCCAAACCTACATAACCGTGTCTCCAATCACCTTTTCAGAGGATATGTGGATCCCTAGGGATTGAACATTGTAGTGCCTTTCTTAAAAGCCTCTTAAGAGGATGTTCCCTGGATGCTCCGTGGATGCTCCTTCCACTGCAAGAAATGTCTCGTGTCCACGAACACCAGCTGGTCTCCTCCAAGTGACCATTCGGTACAGCTGCGCCAACGAAAGCGACCAAAGAGTGCCCTTGGTCGAAGCAGAGATGCTCGAGCCGTAGGAGACTTCATTCCTCAACGCGGTTCACGGCGAAAACCCTCCACATCCCTCAACGAAACATAACGAAACCGCACAAAAAAACATAACCCACACACTCCATGTCTGTCATACCTTAACCCCTCAAACTACCCCAATGGATCCGGTTTAGTCGTCCAGTCCCATGGGTCGTGTCTGGGTAAAACCCTAGGGCGACTTCACCATCTCCTCAGGTTCGGTGGTTAGACCCTCCTGGCATCCACCCCTGGCCCATCTTCTCAGGAGGTGTAGTGTCGTCCTCGATAGAAGGACGTGGCACAAGACAAAAAAGACACCAATACACGAGCCATGTGGAGGGGTACTATATAGGGAAAGAAAAACGAACTCCAAACGCCCCAGGTTGAAACCACCCACCTTCTCGACACCTACCACCTTCTCCCGGACCGGACTCGGAACGGTGGAACCGCCGATCGATAACGGCCCGAACGGCCCGTGTCTGCCGGAGAGCCCGGTGGCCCTGCCGGACGAATCGGACGCTTTTGATATGCTTTTCTGTGACCTTGGAGAGTAGTTGGAAGGAAAAAGTACATCAAAGCAATGGAGTATCGGAGAAAGGATGAAAAAAAGGATGGATGACAATTAGTCAACGGTTCCTTTTGCCAGGTGCTCCCTGTCCTAATTCACGTCCAAATCTTCAAAGCGTTTTGTGGGGTATTATATAAGTTCTTCATAGCTCTTCTATCTGTTTGTTGATCACCACAAGGGAAACACAGGCTTCGCCTGACCAAATGCTCCTGACAAGTCCTTCCTGTAGGTAAACTAAACTGTAAGCATCTGTAAACTAAACACATAGAATTGTCATGTCCTGTACATCCAGCTCCCAGACTACACCTTGAAAACCTCACGAGAATCTGGCCTTCCCGGTGAGGTCTGTGTTTTCATTAGGTCTGTAGTGAAGCTGATGAATCAGAGTCTTTGACCGGATAACGCACGAAGACTCAATAAATCTCCTTCACTCCTCGATTTCGCCTGGAGAAGACCTCTGCAGATCGGTCGTTGGGTAGCAGTCTTTCGCCTTTCAAATCCCAACATCAAAGGCCGCGAGCGCATGCGCACGCGCCGCGAGCTCAAAGCCTTCACAACTTGATTCCAAGATTTCGCCTCCGAACACATCACATGGAAATGACAAACCCCCTGTTCGTCAAGGCAAGCCGTCTTCCAAAAAAAATGTCATCCACTTTAAGTTAGTGGGTCAAAGTGTAGCCTCCGCGATCTTCCAACATCTGCAGCCAAACCATGGAACATCATGGAACTCAGGTCGGACAGCAGGAAGCCAAACACATCGATTTCACCCATCTAATTCTGCCGCTGATCCATGAATATATATATATATATATATGTCGTGATCCACATACCCTCTAAGAAGGTGATTGGAGACACTGGTATGTATAGGTTTGGAGGGTCCAGTCGTACCTTCTTAGAAGGTCCGACTGGATCCCTAGGGATCCCTATAGGGTGTATATATATAATTACGACGAACAGCTTTACACCAAAACAACAGCAACAACAACAACAACACAGCGCCCATCTTGAAACGACTCGCCCTTCCACCTTGGGTCGTTCGTTCTTCACCTTCCACCTGGATCTTCTTTGGAGCGCCAAAATATTGCCAAAAATAGATTTGTATGGATCCACATACTATCTGAGAAGATGATTGGAGAGTATTTCAGTAGGCTTGGTGGGCTCAAATACCTTCTGAGAAGGTCTGTGGATCCACCTCCGGGATGATATCTCAATGCCAGGCTCGGGCGCACGCGTCGCACTCCATGGATCAACTCCATGGCCTTGCTCCACTGAAAGCCCTTCTCACAGCTGCTCATCACCGAGCCTGGCGAGTCTCCCAGGGCTTGTTGCAGAGGTGATGGTGGAGATCGGGAGATCGGTGGTTTCGATCGAACGAAGGCTTTTTGGACCTGAACATGAGGTATTGGCATTTGCTGGTTGTATGCTTTGGATGTGTTAGGTGTGTTTTGATGAAGAAAAAGCGGAACCACCAATGCATCCGCCAAGTGTTGTTAGGCAACCCTCCCGTCACCTGCACTGTGAAGAAAGTCAACACCAATCACTGCAAAACCAGATCCTTCGAAGTATCATGTGGGTGGACATACAGCGGGATGGGATGGGGTCTTGACAGTGAGTTTATAGATCAAACATATGAACTAGTCATCACCCACAGTGAGCAAAGCCTACCCGAGACACGTGTCTGTAAAGGTCACTCAACGTCAGTATATTACCATGACCCCCTGTGATTGTATAGAGGATAGGTCCACGATGGTCCACGTGGTTGAAATATCCGTGGATCAATCGAAGATCCAATCCAAAATCCAGGCGATTCACTTCTCCTCGAAGACCTTCAGGAAAAAGAACATGAATCGAATTCTTCTGAGGATCTGGTGCTTCCTGGCTTTGTCATCCATGTCCACCCATCTGGAACCACTTTCATCCGAACTCCCCCCAATAGAATCGTGAGTCCGCTTCGGGGATTGGTGGATGTCAACTTGTCAACTGTTTGGGGGATGGATGCAGAATGATCTATAGCTTTCTGCTTCTCAGGATCGCTATAGGCTGATGAGAAGCGGGTCAGCTAGCAGCATGTTCTTTTCTATGTAGCACATGAATCAAGCAACCAATATATATATATGAACCCATCAACTATCCATCCAATCCAACCTAAGCCCAGAAATCCAATGAATTCAATAAAGGCTTTCACAAACACACACATACACACCCAACGGGCTCGCATGAACCTCCAACCGACTGGTCTATGTTCCGAACCTTCCGGGATCGCCATGTCTGAGAGGTCTCCCCCAAGCTGAACACGCCCATGTTGCTCGGATGACACCCAACCAAACTCCACACAACGCGCCCGACCGGTCGGAGAAGGTGTCGTCTGACTGTGTAGACGACCGACGTCTACAAAGACCCAAGGTACCTGGACCCTCCGGGTGTCCTGGCTGGACTACCCCACACTACCTATATATAGGCTTCCAGACAGGGTACCCCACGGTGTCGGGTCCTGGTATGCAGTGACACCCAGTGACACCCAGTGACAGTTGTCAAACGCCCAACTCTCCGTCCCTCTCCAACTCTGACGGGCGACTGATGGAGATGGTAGTGGGCATCAGCCTGCATGCAAAAAGACCCAACATGCTCCGCTGTCGATGTATGTTAGACATGTTTGAAACACATTGTTAGAGCTTGTGCAAATATGCAACATCAAAACATGATTCAGCTGAAGCCAACCACACCAGCATGCCAAGCACTTTCTTTCCCCGAACCAGCTGGTGACACGACTCACTTCTTTTTAAAGCACCACTTCTTGAGACCAGCCAGCCACCTCCACTTCTTGAGACCGGACAGAGCAAAAGCGACCGGACATCCTAAGCGACCGGACTGCAGTTGTTGCAGTTGTTCCACTGGATTCGGTAGCGAAGAGTATTGCGCCACCTGAAGAGCTTCATGGTCTCCAAGGTGTTCAGGATCATTGGCCAGGGACTCAGACTCTTCATCATCGAATGACCTCAACGGAATCGTCACTCCGTTGCCACTCTCTGCCGTTGGGCTGAAAAAAGTGGACACTGGAAGATCACTGGAAGACTGAAGAGCCAAACAGAATGGCTCCAAACAAATCAACGGAATTCACCAACACGTAAACATACGGCCAATGCCCAAGGATTCTGTGCCCTCTTGATCCAAGTGGGTGTCAGCAGTTGGGAGGCTCTACCTAAGCACGGATTCGGCGCAGAAGGACGTCTTTTTGTCCTTGGGGAGCTCCCAAAAACGATGTTCCTCGTGCGACCATCCCGCCACAAGTAAAGTTTGATCCTCCCTCATATGGTGTAAACCTTTAACCCCAGCGGCACATGAAGTCGCTCTCCACCAGCTTCTCTGCCTTGAGCTGTGCAAAGAGCAGCACCGCGCTTGGCCATGCAGTCGCTTCCGTGCTCAACAACACGCTCCGCGTCACCGGGTTCAAGGGAACGCCAGAGTTGCGTTGCGCTCCGTAGGTGTCGAAGGCTAAGGCCCACCTGGCGGGAAGGCGTTTCTCTTGGCTTTAAAGGTGGGAGGTGAAGTTGGCGAAGTGACGAGAGGTCCATTCAGGGCCTGAACTGCAGTAGAAATGCCGAAGTCTGCAGAGCCTGCAGGGCCTATCAGTTGAACGACTAGTCGTTGGTCTGGCTTGGGGAGATCAATGTTTCAGACCAAACATCCAAAGCGGGTGATACAATGTACTCCTTTGCGCGATCGCAGCTAGAATGCGCTAGCCTATCCAAGAATCCTGCGAAGGTTGGCCTTGCAGGCGCGGTATTTATACATATTTGTGCCAGGTGACTCCTAAGAAGTACCATTTGGTATACGGGGTGTCTATTAACGACCCGTTAGGTTGGAGGCCATTGCTATTAGGTTGGAAGCCATGGCTGTGAGGGGTCTCGACCCGTGCTACTAAGGCACTGCCTCTGCTCCTGGTAGCACGTCATCGCCGAGCCAAAGGACACCACGTCAGCCCGAAGGCTGTGGCATGGACCGATCAGGGCGTCCAGGAGGTGCGAGGCCCGTTGCCAGGGAGGCACACAGGAGATGAGAAGGTTCAACGTGAAGGATGTCCTCAGGATTTGGGGCCCTGGGGGCGGGGAGAACGCCCTGGAGGAGGGAATGGAGATTCTGGCAGATGTTCACCGGTGCTTGGTCTGGATGGATTTTGAGGGTTGGTGCTTTCAACGCAAATGAGTGCGTCTGGAATGATGGATCTTCGATCCAACACAACACACGAAGCACATCCAAACGGAATGAGCAGCATTCCCTGCATAGTTGTTATCAAAGGAAGTTTAGTGTACGAAACTTCCGTGTTACGGACATTCAAGAACTGTTCATACACCATTCATCAATACACCACTCATCAATACACCACTCATCATACACCACTCATCATACACCACTCATCATACACCACTCATCATACACCAGTCATCATCCAGTTAGCTCTAGTTTCAAGAGCTCTAGCTCCAGTTAGCTCTAGTTGCAAGAGCTCTAGCTCCAGGTAGCTCTAGTTTCAATAGCTCTAGCTCCAGGTAGCTCTAGTTTCAAGAGCTCTAGCTCCAGTTAGGTCTAGTTTCAACAGCTCTAGCTCCAGTGTACGTGGCAGGCGCAGCACTTTGTGAACCTCCATGTAAAGATTTCGTGGCAGGCGCAGCACGTTGTGAACCTCCATGTGCAGATTTCGTGGCATGCACACCACTGTGTGAACCTCCATGTGCAGATTTTGTGGCAGGGGCAGCACTTTGTGAACCTCCATGTGCAGATTGCGTGGCAGGCGCAGTACTTTGTGAACCTCCATGTGCAGTGTTCGTGGCAGGCACAGCACTTTGTGAACCTCCATGCTGCTCCGAACCTCGACGGGCAAGCTCCGCAGAACGACGGTTGCGAGACGGTCTCGGGTCATGGTCGGATCATGCCCGGAATCGTCCCTCCATCGTGATTAGAGTTTTCACTTGTTTCTTGACGTGCAGATGTCGTGGCAGGCACACTCCATGCGCAGATTACGTGGCAGGCGCAGCACTTTGTGAAGCTCCATGCACAGATTTCGTGGCAGGCACAGCACTTAGTGAACCTCCATGTGCAGATTTCGTGGCAGACGCAGCACTTTGTGAACCTCCATGTGCAGATTTCGTGGCAGGTGCAGCACTTTGTGAACCTCCACCCTGAGAATCCAATATTGAAAAAAATCAATCTTACGATTGGTCCTGGGAGGGGACCAATCCCGATTGAATATTGAAATTTTCTTTGTGATCAAAGCATCTCTGATGACCAATCCCGGTTGGTCTCAATATTGGTCAATATTGGTCAATATTGGTCATTAGATATTGGTCAATATTGGTCATTAGATATTGGTCAATATTGGTCCTGTGATATGGATCCTAGTTGGTACAGGCTCTTTTTGCAAGTAGGAGGCTGCAAGTGAAACAGCAGGTGAAACAATTCAGAAAGCTGGTAGTAGTTTTGGCTGTACACAACAGGGTGGCTTTCTTTCAAGCCCTTCCCTGGTGAAGCATTATCTTTTGGCCTTCTTTCAGGCTTTTAGATAAGGTTGTTTATTTTCAATTGCAATGCCAGCAGGTATTTGCTTACTAGAGAGCTGCTGAGTCTGCAAGCTCGTGTACCATGGGAGCAGGAGTGGGCTAAATTGGACACATAGCCCATAAAGCTCTCCTGCTTGTAAGTCCAACATGTGGATGCGTTCTGCCACCTGCAGGACCATGCAAGATGCAAAGCAAAATGCATTTTCGGTGTCACCCTAAATCTATATTCATCCTTGCAGGATCTGTTGAGCCATGCAACATGGATTCAGCAGCCTCGCATGGCTTTGTGGGCTTTCTTCCAAGCCTCTTCTTCCATGAAGAAATCTTGCTCTTTGAGAAGAGAGTAGAACTCGCAGAGGTGGGCCAAGGACTCAGCCATGTGATTGTGCATCTCACTTTCATGGGCTTTCTTCCAAGCCACCCAGCTCAAAGCAAAAAGGAAATGTCTAATCTCCCCAGCATGCCCTTTCAATATTGGCACTGAAGCAAAGGGCTTTTCTGCATTGCAGAACATCGACACTGTCATGTTGTTGAATTTTTCCTTGATCTTCAAGGCTTCATACGCTTCTTTGATTGAAGCCCAAATCTTGGCTATATTGCAAGCCCCAGCACTTTTGGTGGCCCCTGGGGGGAAGGCCCAGCAATGAAGAATGCTGCCTGCCAGTCGTGCAGAAAGGCCCAAATCTAATGTATGCAAGGCATCCAAACAAATTCGATATTCTGGAAGACCTCCTGGTATCTTGAACAAGGGGTGGCTTGTGCAAGGACTTTCTTTCAAGTCTTTGTATGGCTTGAGTTTCCACCCTGGTTTTTCAGTGAAATCCCGAGGAGATTTTGAGTCATCCTGCCTGTGGCAATCGCAAAGCCAGCAGAAATCATGTCGCCCCCAGTGGGGAAAGCCCAGGGTGTTACTGTAATAGTCTAAGTCTCCCAGGTAATTGAACACCCAAAATCGATAGCCATCTGCAATTGGCTTTCCTGCAAGCCTCTGAAGTTTGGATGGCAAAGCCTCTCCTTTCCAATTTGTGTGAGGATGTTTGCCTTGCCACAAACAAGTGAAGGACCAAGTGATCACTTCATAATGCTGCCCCAAGTTTCCTTCGCAGTGGCTGCTTTTGGCCAAGCTGCTATAAGCCAACTGGTTTCCATGCAATGGCCTGCCCTTTCTTCTTTGTGGCTTTCTTGCAAGCCACCAGGTGAAAACAAGGTGGGGCCAAAGGAGAATGTTAAGAGACTGTCTGTGGAAAATTCCACACCGTCCCCATGGAGCCACAGTGGCACAAGTCGGTCCTTTTGGCTTTCTTTCAAACCCATGCCCCAGATCCTGGGGTCATCCTTTTTTATTCTTCCCCAGAAGTCGTCAAGCTTGCCAAGTCCAAAAAGGTGAGGGCAAAGCTTTTCATAGGTTTCAAAAAATTGCCATATGAGCAAATGTGGCAGGACTATGGAACAATCCACACTAGTTTTGGGGTCTTCTTCTTTCGCATCTAAAGCTTGGACTCTGATTTGCAAGGATGGGCTATCTTTCAAGCCTCCATGCTGAGATCGTTGTAGCTTGGTTTGCAGATGTCTCAGCATGTCTCGGTGGCAATTCGCTGGGTGCTTGCCAAAAGTGCCTAAGTTTGCCAAGCTCATGATATCTGATGTAGCCAGGCCATCACAAGTGGCAGCATGAGCTATTTCTTGGACAATTTTTTATAAAGACCACAGCTGGAGCAATTTGTCTGCCAGGCACTGGCTTTCTTGCATTCTGCCTTCCTTTTTTTTATTTTCTTCTATGTCTAACCTTTGCCTGACCCCTGGCATGGAACCAAAATGGCTGCGTTAGAAAAAGAATATGTGAGTTGTGAGCATGGCCCATTTCTACTAAGCAAAGCTGCAGCAGAGCTATTTTTCGCTTGATCGCTGGGATCGCTGGAAAATCGCTTGCTTATTGCAAGGCATGGCATGTTTCAAGGCACCTGCATTACCTGGCCTTCTTTCAGGCCTTGATGGCCAGGGGGGTTTCAAAACCTTATGGTTTCAAGGCACCTGCATTACCTGGCCTTTTTTCAGGCACCAATGCATTTTTTTGCTGCCTTCAGAGCAGATGCTGCCCTAGTCAGAGCCACCCTGATCTGTTCCAGATCATCCTCCAGGACAAGATCCTCCAGCTGTGCCCTGCATTCCTGCAGTTCATTCAGCTCCGCTTCATGGGTGGGCTCATTGGCTTTCTTGCAAGCCTTCTTGAAATCTGTCACCATTTTTGTGATCAGTCCAAGCATTTTCCTGATTTTCGTTTCTCCCTGATTTTCTTCAACCTGTGTGGCCTCTTCCAGTTTTTGGTTCCATGTGTCCTCAGCCTTCTGCTTCTTAGCATCCTTGAGAGCTTCCTTCTCTCGCTTGGCTTTATCCCTTTGAGCCTGTTTCTCTTCCTTCTTCTTTTTTGCAAGATCTACTGCCTTTTCCTTAGAGTTCTTGCTCACATGGCTTTTTTGCAAGCCTTGCAAGAATGACATGGCTGGATTGTCGTGCTCATTGCTTGACTCCTGATCTTCTGACCCCTCGCACAAGTCACTATCAGAGGAGAAGGCATCCGCTAGCTGGAAGGCAGAGCTTGTTTTTTTATTATCCCACCAATCTTCCCAATCTTGCTTGGTGGTGGGGGCTTTCAAGGCTTTCTTGCAAGCCTGCAGCTCTTTGCCTTCCAGGGCACATTTCATTTCGGCTGCAATCCTCTGTTTCTGCTCCCAAGACAAAGAAGTGGTTTGCTTCACCAGGAGGAACTCAAAAAATCGCTTCTTTTGGCCAACTTTTCTGACAGCAACCATGCCAGATTCTACTCTGTCCTTTGCTTCGGTTTCCCCATACCATTTGCATAGCTGCACCCAAGGCACCCACTCAAACAGTTCGTTATCTGTTTTTTGGTGGGATGCTTCCTGGCTTTCTTTCAAGCTTCCTCCCTGGACAGTTCCTGTCCTAAGGAAATGCAACAAAAGCTTCCTTTTTTTCGCAACAACCCCTGGACCACCCAGCTTCCTCCAAGCTTCTGCAGCTTCCTCATCCTTTTTCCTGTGGGATGCAAAATGTTTCCACAGAGGTCCTTGGTTATCCTTTGAGATTTGCTTCCAGAATTCTTCTTCAGTCAAAAGGCCTTCTTTCAGGCCTTTGATTGCTGTTGTTGTTGTCTCGTGGAGCTTCAGCCTGGTGCTGTTCAAAGTGCCTGAATCACTTGGAGTAGGGGGAGCACTTGTCGCTTCATTGTTTGGCTTGTCTTTAGGGGCTGGGCTGTCTTTCAAGCCTGCATCTTCTGTTGGCTCACCTGTTCGCTCTGCTGGCTCAGATTCCTTTTTTTTCTTATGTTTATCCTTTTCTGTGGCAGCAGATGGCCTTTTCATTTTCGTCATTTCAAAGGCAAAGGCCTTGAAGCTAAAATAGACTGCAGGGTTCATGAAGTGAACAGATAGTGACTGTTCACCTCCTGTGGACTTCGGGGCACTCAGGAAGTGAACAGATAGTGACTGTTCACTTCCTGTGGACTTTGAAGGGACCAGGAAGTGAACAGATAGTGACTGTTCACTTCCTGTGGACTTTAAAACAATATTCAGAAATTCAACAGACAACAACCGCTCGCTATTAAAACATTGGAAAATATAGACATTAAGAAAAAATCACACTAACTCTAAAATATAACTCAAAATCCAAACCCTCAAACCAAAAAGACTTAAACTAATATATACATATATATATATATAAAAAATTAATATATATATAATATACATAGACTAATTTATACGTTTATTATACTTTATTTTTTTCGCTGAGTCTGTGCAGTACAGAACAGGGTGGCTTTCTGTCAAGCCCCCTAGTGAAACAGAACAGGGGGCTTTCTTTCAAGCCCTACCCTGGTGAAACATTTTTCGCAGGGCCTTCTTTCAGGCCTAGAGATCTTGTGAGTCGACCTCTTTCTCTTTCTTTTGCTCAGTTGAGGACTCGCTTGTCTCCTGCTTTGGCCTTCTTTCAGGCCCCTGCCCTTCCATGCTTACATCGCTTGCACTGGTCTTTTCTTTTTCCGGCCTTCTTTCAGGCCTCTCACTCTCCAAGCTTTCCTCTTCCAGGCTTTCACTTCCTTGTTGCTTCTTCTGAAGCCTCTTGGCATCTCTTTCCACTTCAGTGGAAGAGGCCTCCATGCTGGTATCTGTCTGCTCTGGCCTTCTTTCAGGCCCCAGAGCATTTGGGCCTGGAGTGAGGACCACAGCTGCTGGCCTTGCAAGTTCCTCCCTCCACAGCCTCTGCTGCTCCTCCAACCACCTTGCCCTTTCATCGGAAAGCTTGTTTCTTTCCTCCAGCACAATCCTTTCTTGCTCTGCAATTAACCTCTCTCTTTCTTTTATCAAGCGCCACCTTTGGCTGCCTGGCTGCACCTGCTGGACAGGACTTGCAGGATAGCCTTCTTTCAGGCCTCTTTCTTTGCGCTCCTGCACACCAGGGCTTCCTGCTCTCTTCTGCTTTCTCTGTTCCCTGGACTTCTTGCCCCTTGCCTCTTGGAAGAAAGGGTCCCAGGGAGCCTTCCCTTCCCTCTCCTCAGGGACAAAGTCTGGCCTTCTTGCAGGCCTCTGACTGGAACTTGCTTCTGCTGCTGGCCTTCTTTCAGGCCCTTCCTCGCCTTTGCCCTCTGCCTCATTTGAGCCCTTTCCTTGTGGCCTTCTTTCAGGCCCTTCCTTGCCTTTACCCTCTGCCTCTGTGCCTTTTCCTTTTGGTGTTTTTCCTTTGCCTTCTGGCCTTCTTTCAGGCCCCTTCTTGCCAAACCCTTTTTCATTTCCTTTTGGTCCTTTCTTGCTTTTGCTTTTTCCTTTGCTTCTGCCACCTTTTTCTTCGTCAAGCCTTCTTTCAGGCCGCTGCTCCTCCTCCTCCTCATCATCATCATCTTCATCTACCCACCTCTGGTTTCTGGCGCTCAACCATCGGTCCTTTTCATCCTCCTCCCTCCATTCCTTCTCCTCCTCCTCCTTCCAGTTTCTCCACCTGGTGGCTGACCATCCTCTTCTCCAGCCAGAGGACCACCAGGGCATTTTTGGCCTTCTTTCAGGCCACCACCTCTATCCAGTCTAGCTAGGGTTCTAGTTGCTGGGCTTCCTGCTTGGAAACCTTTTGAGCCAAACAACCGGTGGTGGTCTATGAAACATACATGTAGACTAGAAAATACGTCTATATTTCTAAAAAGCTATAAAAAATATGCCTATATATTTAGATTAATATAGACATTAAAGAACAACCTAAAAAAATAACTTAAACCTAAACACATAACTATAAATTTACATATTTAACTAAAAACTGAACTTCAGCCATATATTTAAACATCTTTTGAATTAAAACCTTCAAACCTAAAAAAGATCAGCTAGTTTCGGTTAGTAAAGATATATATTTGAACACATTAAAAACTTATAGTAATATATTTATGTTGCTATGTATGCATATATATAGATAGAATACAAAAAAGTCTGTATATGTTTCTATAGAGAGTGTGTGTGTGTGTTTCTTTTTGTTTAATCAAATGAAACAGAATTAAAGATATTGATTTAGGAATATTTCTGTGGATATATATTTTTTCGGTGAGCTTTTTGCTGTACAGAACAGAGTGGCTTTCTTTCAAGCCCCCTGCCCTGGTGAAACAGAACAGGGTGGCTTTCTTTCAAGTCCCCTGCCCTGGTGAAACATGATTCTTTAGGCCTTCTTTCAAGCCTTGCTTCATTTGCCTTCTTACAGGCAACCATTCCTCAGCAAAGAATTTCGCTTCTGCAGCATGCCCTCCTTGGTCATATCATCTTCCAATGCAATTGTGAACAATTCCTTTATTGCTGCCTGGTGACCACCAGGGAAGGAAGATCCCATTTTTCTGCTGCATGCAACTATCAACTTCCACTGGCCTTCTTCCAGGCCTTGAATATAGGATTGTTCCTTGGCCAGCACAGTTCGCACCTTGCTCCAAGGCCTTTTCCCAGGCCCCCCTTGCTTTGGCTCATGGCAAGGTTTCTTCATCTTCTTTGGACTTGGATTGTGCTTGGGTGCACTTGCTGGCCTTTTGCAAGGCCTTGTTTGCACCATCTTTGCAGCTGCCTCCTCAGCTGCCAGAGCCAAGGCGTCCCTGTGACCTGAGCTCGACTGCTTCTCAATGATCGTCTTTTGCTCTCTTGGAGGGGTCTTCAGTATCATGGGGAACCCTTCTGAATCCATAGACACATCAGACACAGCAGCTTTCAAAACTTTCGGTTTTGTTGTCTTCTTTCCTTCTAACTCATTGGCTTTCTTGCAAGCCTCTGTTGAGGGAGGGGCCTTGTCCTTGTCCTTCTCACAGGACTCTGATTCAGCCTCTGCTCTTGACACTGGCAAGGGGGCAGACTTGGCCTTCTCACAGGCCTTTCTGTCGGCACCTGGAACAAGCCCAGGCTTGACTTTTACCAATGCCTGGATGCACTCCCTTTCCTCACCAGTAGCAGTTTGCAAGCATTGCCTCAGCTTGTCTGGCTCCCTTCGCAACCTCCTCCAGTGGAAAAGAAGGCATGTAAACTTTGTCGCCTGCTGGGAGCACCAAAGATCATCCTTGTAGGATGACCTGTTGTGTGTGGAGGCATGCCTGGCCACTGCCTGTTTGAGCTGCTGACACAAAATCTCCCCTGAACAAATGGGTAAAAGCTGCTCCAGGTACCATGCATTGGCATGCAGGCCCTGTGCATTGCAAGCTTGTGGCACTTTCATCTTGTCGTAGGCCCCCAGATCGAAAGCATCTGCACCAAAATGCTCCACTGCCTTCTGGAAGACCTGTTGCAGGGCCTTAGCATCCACAGGTTCAACCATAGATCTTCTCACACCACCCTTCGTTGTCATTCCCTGGCTTTCTTGCAAGCCACAAGATAGAAGCACCTGGGTCTAGAAGGGCTTTTTTGCAAGCCACAAGCTTGCAAGGAAAGTATAGCTACCTGCTAGCCAAAAGGGCATTGTGTCAACACTGAGACAGAAGGCCAAGGGCATCAAGCAAGCTATGTTGATATTGGTCCATGGGAAATGGTTAATGGTCATGTCAATATTGGTCATGTATACTATGTTGATATTGGTCAATATTGGTCATGTACACTATGTTGATATTGGTCAATATTGGTCATATAATATTGGTCAATATTGCCAATCCTCGATATTGAAAAAAACCAATCCTACGATTGGTGTTTTTCAAGTTCAATCCCGATTGGTCAATATTGGTAATATTGAAAATTTTCAATCTCGGATTCACAGGGCATGTGCAGATTTCGTGGCAGGCACAGCACTTTGTGAACCTCCATGCGCAGATTTCGTGGCAGGTGCAAGAGTTTGTGAACCTCCATGTGCAAATTTCGTGGCAGGCGCAGCACTTTGTGAACCTCCATGTGCAGATTTCGTGGCAGGCGCAGCACTTTGTGAAAACCTCCATGCGCAGATTTCGTGGCAGGTGCAGCACGTTGTGAAGATTTCATGGCAGGCGCAGCACTTTGTGAACCTCCATGCGCAGATTGCGTGGCAAGCGCAGTACTTTGTGAACCTCCATGCGCAGAGTTCGTGGCAGGCACAGCACTTTGTGATCCTCCATGCTGCTCCGAACCTTGACGGGGAAGCTCCGCGGAATGACGGTTGCGAGACGGTCTCGGGTCATGGTCGGATCATTCTCGGAATCGTCCCATTGTGATTAGAGTTTTCACTTGTTTCTTGACGCGCAGATGTCGTGGCAGGCACAGCACTTTGTGAACCTCCATGCGCAGATTACGTGGCAGGCGCAGCACTTTGTGAACCTCTCCATGTGCAGAATTCGTGGCGGGCACAGCACTTAGTGAACCTCCATGTGCAGATTTCGTGGCAGGCACAGCACTTTGTGAACCTCCATGCGCAGATTTCGTGGCAGG
>CAXAMN010021001.1:401473-445512 GCA_963970005.1 Durusdinium trenchii | reverse complement strand
CTGGCTGTGAGAGAAAATCACTGCCGACAAACCAAAAAGAATGACACCGGTTGTGTGTGTGGGTCTCAGAGAGCAGATTATCACGTCAACCAGTGCGCCGTTGAGGCCTTTGTGAGCGGAGCAAACTCACAGTAGCCCGAGCGCCCAACATCAGCACCAAGCATCTTCCAGCTGCCCGTCGGAGCCAGTTCTGCGCCAGAACGCGCAGAATCTACCGCAGCGTGCCCGGATGTAGGACGCCGAGCGCCAGCAACACGAACACCCATCAAAATTGACAAAATTGAATTCTAGGGTGCAAGTTCGGAAGTTTGCACATCATGCCAGAAAGGCAGGGCTTCCGAAAAACTCCGTGCAGCCTATGAGCTGCTTCACTTTCGCGCTCGCCTCTTGCCACGCGAAGGGAAATCCGCTGGATTTTCGCTGGAGGGGACAAAGATAAATGCAGCTGAAGATTTCCAGCCATCGCCAGAGAAGCGACCTTCCGCAACAGCCTGTTCAACTGTGAAGATGACCTCCCTTTCGCGGCCGCGCCCAGAAAACTGCAGAGTCAAGCAGAACAACAACTCTTGTCGAGTGGTGCTTGGTGGACCGCAGAAGCCACTTCAAGAAAAGCACGAATGCCTCACCTTCCAGGACGTTGATGTGTGCATGAAATTTGGAGCGAACACTGAAGATGTCGGAAAAGTGCTCAAGCTTCAATTGTCAGAATCATGGCCAAGTAGCGTCCCCCCGGCACATCCAGAAAGTATCCGTCTACTAAGTCAACCCCAACACAGGTACCACAGAGCGCGTCGTCAACGTCCTTCTTAAGATTTCGGACTGCGCATCGTGCGTCCATAGCTGCATCGAAAGCTCTTGCTGCTTCACAGGTGGCACTAGGGCCAGCGTCGCTGAAAATCATGACATCATCGGTGGCCACCGCAGCAACAAGCTCAAACGATGTAGGTGTCACGCAATCACAAGCCAAGAGAGATGAAGTTGGTATGCCAGCATCTTGACAAACACTCAGCATCTCTTCTTGGGCTATGTAAGAAGACCAAGAAAATCCCATAGGCCAGACGCAGTGCAAAGGATATAGCAAACCTTCGCACCAAGCATTCCAGCATTGACAAGTTCCACTGTGGAGATGGGCGGTTTGGCCATGTATCGACGAAGAGAGCTGGGAAGCTTCAACTGGTCAAACCAACACGTAGCATCGCGCTTGCTAAGGCGTAGTGGTCGTACCACCACCCTTGCAAAAAGTTGCTAAACTCAACTTACCACACCGCAGCTGCTTGACAAGCAATTTTGCATATTCGTCTTTCGGGCCCTTTAGGAGAAAGATTCAAAAACACGCAAAGAATCATCGCTGTTGTCAAGGATTCCTTCAGGTGTTGCCAAGCTGGCCCGCACATGGGCTGGCAAGTGGGGCAAAGGATCGCATAAGCCAGCCGCTTGCAAGTTGTCCACCCTGTCAGCAACCAAGTCTTGGAAAGAAGTTGTACCTGCAGTGAAACCTGGCACAAAATCTGGCACAAACCGCTCCCAGCCATCTTGCGCATGTTGCAGGCGTGTGAGTGTCCACACTGTGCGATCCACGATGTTTTTCAAAACTGCTTGTTGAGCGAACGTGTGCTTGCCAGTCGGCACTGTCTGCTTTATGCCGTGCAACCAGTTCAGAATGCCAATGACCACGTTGATGAATTGGAGGAGCACGCTCCACCTGCCACTTGTCATGCCTACAGGCTTCAGCATGCTACCACCAAGCGGGGCCAAGGGAAAAACATCTCGTTGCCGAGTTCTGACCGGCGGCTGCACAGGCAAGGAATTGCAAAGAAATTCACCCAACACTCCAGTTCCAGTTTTGGCGGCAAGGGCGAGACGGTAGAACAACCAAACCTTGTCTGATGGAATGGTGGAATGGCCATCTGCCCTCCATGCCAGCCACAAAGCCCTTCTGCGTCGGGAAGAACAACGGCTGGCAGAAGAACGGCCCTGTTTTCGATCGGAAGCATTCTGACGCGTGGCATGAGCAGAGGCTCTGTGGAAGTCGCGTCTTTTCTTGGATGGTGACATGCAAACTCTTCCCCGATGAAAACTTCTTTGCTGGCGGAAACCAAAAAACTCCAGCGAGGAGATCCAACGAGAGAGGAGGCTTGATCACTGCCCACCCATGCCGGACGGACCGACGCAGACACCGCACGAAGCGACCCTGATTTCTGACTGGAGCCCATTTGGCCACATTTCTACCGTTCATTTAAACAATTGATATCAGTTGGGGGTAGTTCAAAATTACTTCATCCACAACAGACCCTATCGCCGGCCAATCGCGGTCCAACCGCGCTCCCAGTAATGCCAACCGCGGGACCTTTTTTGAACATATCTTCTCCAAAAAGAAAGGTAAGAGAAAGGAAACACAAGAGAGACGGAAGGGAATCTTTTACGCTTGCAGGAACGGCACATGCACGGCTATTCCTCTGACGTTTTATCAGAGGAGCTGGATTCGGAAGAGGACGAACTTGAACTTTCACTTGCCGTGGCGAGGCTCTTCTTGTGGTTCCACCTCTCCCTCCGCCTGAGCAATTTGTTTGCCTGCTTCCGGGCTGTTCTGGCCCACTTCTCTTCCAAGTTGGGAGGCAGCATCCGTCTGCCTTTGTGATCTTCAAACCTTTTCATGATGGTGTCGCTGTCCCCGTGTGCAGGCTTCTTCTTGTCCCACCGAGTGTTGGAGAAGTATCCGCGTCGCCATTCGCGATCAGTCAGGTCTTCCCAGTCTTTATCTTGGGGTATGATTTTCGTTGGCCTTGCCCAAATGCGTCAACAAAAGTGTGATCCTCGAGCGATGTATTCCGAATCACCAGACGTGGATTTCCTGGTTGGAGCAGCAAACAATAGGTTTTGGAGATTTGGAATTCTGGCTGCAAAAATATACCGTCCCAGCGGCTTGGTCTCTGGCTCCCACCGTACCACTACAAAATGCGTTCGTTGTTGCGTTGCTCTGCTGGCATAGGTGCGCAAAACCTTCTCCATCTCATCAATGGTGGCAATGCGGCTTCCAGCTTTCTTCAAAAAATCACGAAGCCATCCTTCAATTTGTCCGAATAAACCATCCACCTGGCCCTTTCCATGCTTTTCACCGAAAAAGCAGAGACGGACAGTCAATTTTTGCGGTCCTTCCACCCAGTCGCCTATCCAACCGGCAACATGATCATAAGATTTGTAATGCGGACCGCAATCGCTCCATACAATCAGTTCGGATATCTTCTCAGTGTTTTCGATGTGTTTGGCGGCTTCCTTGTAAAGCAGATTGGAAACCAAGGCACTGTGCTCAATGATTGAAGACAAGACAATGATGTGCTTGGTGTGAAGGGAGCCGTCAATCACTTGGAAGAGGATACAGCCCCAGCAAGTCATTTCCATTCGACTTGTTCCATAAAACATGTCACCAGTCTCAGTATGGGCCATGGGAATTGTGAGGTTCTGCTTATATAGTCACTCCACAAGATGACCGAACTCGGTTTCAGTTGCTGGACATGTTTTTCAAATCCTTGGGCTTGCCTACCAGCAATCAGCTTATGCCAGCGGTAGCTTTCAGCCACACGATGTTCCCAAGAAAGCGTGTGACAAATTTTGGCTTCCAGCTCATGTAGTTGGAGACGTTCCGCTCGACCCAATGCAGAATCCCTTTCACGACCATGGCTCATCCCATGATTTGCAACGAAGGTCCGCAAAGAATGCAGCTCATCGACCTTGTCGGCTTCATGCAGGGCAGTGTAAGATGCAAAGTAGCGCGGCATCAAACTAGTCAAGGCCTCCTTGCTGCGGCGCATCAGATTGGCAGCTCCTGGCAAAATCGAACTCTCGTATAAATGGCAATAGTCGCAATAGTCTGTCAGACGTTGCGCTTTCTTGGCCCACTTGCAGTGCGTCTTCACAATTTTGTGAAACTGAGTCCATGCGACGACATTGCACAACTTGCTGTCCCAATATGCCTTGAGCAGTGAGGACGTTAGATGTCGAGCATTGCAACCAATCGATTTCAGCCATACACTGCTCTCTTGGCTGTGTTCAAGGATGCAGTCGGTCACACGTTTGACAATGGCTGGGTCATCTGCTTTGGATTTCCTTCCTCTCCTATCCTTGATCACTCCGTCTGAACTTTTTGCTTGGCGCCACTTCTCTCTCGATATAGGCAATCCCCAATCTGCGCACTCTGGTGCGATTGCTATCGATGGCCACCGTCACAGTGTGGTCAAAGGAATGGAGATCCTTTCCGGACAGCTGGCTACGGAAGGTTGCTAAAGCAGGAGCTACCCTGTCACAATGGCTGCAATCTAAGGAGGACGCGTCCATGATGTCGGGAAACTTGCGCGCGATCTTTTTGCGCACTAGGGCTAGAACTGCAACGACATCTTCGCTGCTACCTACTTGCTCAAGCAAGCTGTCTGCTATATCCTTCGCAAGTTTTGATCTGTTTACTACATGAAAGTCACCCTCATCCTCACCTGTAAGCGGCTCCTTCGAAGGAAGCCAAACATCAGGGACAGCAGGGTCAGACTGCGGCGGGGGCTCCCAATCAACCCCTAAAGCTTCCGCAGCTTTCTGATCCATGAGGCCACTGCGCAAGGCACTAGCGGCAGGGTGGACCTCATCTTGTTCGGCTTCCGGTAGCCATTGAAAGAAGTGCCGACAAGCTTTTTGCTTCCAAGCCTTGCGTCTGTCTTTGCTTGCAGAAGCACCTAGCACCTTGAGAGCTGCAGCCTCCAGCTCGCTACCTAGAGCATGAGCAGTGGCAGTCTGCACCACAGTCGTCAGCCTGTTCCACTGGCCCGAAGTCAAGGTATTCTCCACATCCAAGTCCCTCCGAGGCCTTTTAATTTCAGGCTGCCCCCCTGCAATCCAAACTTGAAAGGATTGCGACAACGGCATGGCTCAGGGTTGCGGCGGCGGGTGGACAGGTGGACAGTTGCTCAAGCTGGGGTTGGTTCCAATCGCCGTGCAATCGCGATCCAATCGCGGTCCAACCGCGGATGGCGTCGTATGTTTTCCTGTTTTGATGCCAAATAGAACTTTCTAAGCAAAAAGGACTTTGAGACGCAATGTCTTCCATGCGGCTGCTGTAACATATTTGGTTTGCTCTTACTGTGATGGCATGTAGCGGAGATGGGAGCCGAAACAAATATCACACAGTCTGAGTTGATCCGGTGGAAAAAGCAGAGGTGCAAAGGGGGAAAGGAAAGGTGTTCCAATTTTTTCGCCACGGCAAGTTGAAAGTCAAGTCTGTCCACGGTAGACGCTGTACAGTCAACGGACTACGTCCTGCGCGTACTTTAAAAGCAGACCAAGCATACCCAAGCTGTAGCAGGGGCATCAGCGCCACCTACCATCACGGCACACAGTGTCTACCACTGCACACAAGCAATGGACTATACGTCCTATGTACAAAAGCATGCAAAGCTATGCGCTTGAGCCAACGGGAACAAAGGACAAGGGAGACAACTTTTTTTCCAGCCACAGGGTGCTTGCGATGTCTCACACTCAACAAGTCACGCACCGTAGGCGCGATATGTACAAACGCACGCAAAACATGCCATAGCACGGGCATCACCTGCACCACTCTGTCAGACTGTAGTACAGCCGCAAGTCAGCTGTCATTGCTTTCATAGCACGGGGTCGAGGCCATTCCTGTCAAACTCTCCAACCTATCCACCCGGTCCAAGGTGTGGACTTACTTGGGCCGAAACGCTACCCGGAGAAGAAGAGGGAAAGAGATAGAGAGAGAGAGAGAACAGGTTGGAAACAAAACTGGAGCTTCCCAATTGTTTGCAGCACCCTACTTGATGCACAGCTCATGCATTCCGCAATGCTCAAACTTATTTTTCCTCATCGCCTCCCCACGATGCTTGTCTGGAAGCACTGTTCAGACACAATCTGTGAAGCTGAGTCAGCTAGATTTCGCTGAGCAGTGAAAATCTTATCCCTACAGCGGTACACATTTCAACTTACAAACGTTCAGTCCACATCCATGCTGTGAAGCTTTTTAGCCACAGCATCTGCAACTAAGTTAGCAAGGCGCTGTGTGTGGAGCACCTCTTTGCGGGCATCTTCAAAGGCAGACCGTTCTTCCAATGAGAGCTCGGCAATCTCCTTTCTCATGGCTTCTGTGAGCTGCGAATATCTGCGACAATCTTTCTTGCGCAAATGGCGCTCACACAAATGGCACAGGTTCCTTAGAGGAACGTGGGCTCAGGAGCGCGTCCATATACATCGACCATTCATTATAGTCACATATGTAAAATGCTTAATCAATTTCACAATTGGGATACTCATTTCTACCTTTAGGTAGCCCCAGGTAGTGATTGTGTGCCTAAGGGTGGCAACGGCATTTCCCAAAATAGCGGCGCCCGAAAGCTGTGCATAGTAATCTATTTTGGTAGGTGAGCCATAGGTTTTGGGGCGCCTCTATTTCAGGAAATGCCTGCATAATGATTGCTATGGAATGGTCTGTGGCTGGTTGTGGTGGTGTCATTGCAATTCCAAGACTACATGTCTCCCCATTCAACTTTAGGATCCTCCAAGCTTCCCTCGAAATCTGCCGTCCCGGGCTACTTCACACACCACGCACTGGCACAAGACCCGGCGGGCAGGTCCGAAGTTCATGCGGCCATGCACCTTGCGTTCACTGAATCCCAAAGCCTCCCTGGAGCACTTGGGCTGCTCGGGGGTTTGTGGATCTTCGTGTTCCGGTGCAGCCACTTGGAGGGCGACTTCATCAGCAACGGCTGCACGAGGTGCTGGCTCTACTGCGCCCGCATGAGCATCACCTGGTTCTGACTTGAGAATGGTGAATCCTGCTTTGGTCAAAGCAGATGGGCCACGAGGCGTCCATGCCCATGTCACTGTCCCCGACGAGTCTTGCACAAGATACGCCTTATGGTGTGCTGCCACATCGCACTTGCACGTCGAGGCTGAGCGAGTAGCATCACCCGGACAGCCTTTCACACCACATTTGGAAGGCGCTACAGGAGCCATTAGAACCTAAAAGTCAGTGAACCGTCAAGTGGCCAAAAGGCTGCGGATAAGCATGCATTGAGCTTCACTACACCCATGGCAAATTTCAACAACAACGATATCTAACATAATATCCAGTCTATGCATTCCAACATGTGTAATCGCCGTCCAATCGCCGGCCAATCGCGATGCAGCATTTTCCAATCGCGCTGCTCTAAGCAAACATCTCCCTACATAATTTATTATGTGGGTTTCCGGACGACTCCCAGTTGATACTGGAACTCATCACTTTTCGGTTTCTGCTGACGAATGCATCACCTTTCACTGAACGGTTCGTTCATGAATAATTGTCCATTCGGTAACACCCCGACGCTTACATTCGATACTAAAGGCCCCCGACATTTAATTCTGTACTAAAACTCCCCGACGATTACATTCGGTACTAAAGCCCCCCGACAATTACGTTTTGTACTAAAACCTCCCGACAATTACTTTCTGTACTAAAACCTCCCGACAATTACTTTCTGTACTCAAACCTCTCGACAGTTACTTGCTGTACTAAAACCTCTCGAAAATTACTTTCTGTACTAAAACCTCCCGACAATTACATTCTGTACTAAAGCCTCCCGACAATTACATTCTGCACTAAACCCTCCTGACAATTACATTCTGCACTAGGACCCCCCAACGTGACCTCTTCCCACAGTGCCGCATAAAAAAAAGAACCCTTAGCATAAAAAAAGAAACCATTAGCATAAAAAAAGAAACCAGGAGCATAAAAGAAAGAACTGCAAGCATAACAGAAAAAACCATTAGCATAAAAAAAGCACTATAAGCATAAAAAAAGAAACCCATACCCCAAAAGCACACCAACCCCGCTGTGAGCATAAGAAAAAAACCATTAGCATTAAAAAAAAACACCCAGCCCTAGGTTTATTCTTTTGGAAACTTCCGCCGCCGGCTTGCCCGGGAACTACTTGTATATATATATATATAGATGCATGTGTGTGTGTGTGTCTTCACTTGGATGGGTTTCACTTGGGTACCGGGGTTTGCAAACCGGTGTCTTAATCCACAGCAACATGTTCAACCCCCAACATTCAGGTCACTGCATAATGCTTAAGGGCGGGTGAGAGCATGCGATCGTTGAAGGATATGATATGTCCACTCTTGTCTATTGATGCTCCTTGAAACACCTGGCAGTGCAACATGCATTCTTTCAAACAAACCATGACCATCTTGTTGGGGTGTCCACTGGAAGCAGGGTCTAGTCGTGCAGTCGCACTGTGTAATCAGTAACAACATATTAGTTCTTATATGCTGATACTGCAGCGGGCTCAAGGTATTGATCCACCCGTTGTTCACTGACACGCAGGGCTTTTACTGACATGACCAACCTGTAGTCTCTGCTTTGGAAGGAAAACATGATTTTAACAAATGTGTACCCTCTGCAAAACCATCTAGCAATCTAAGTTCTAAGGACCAGTGCATTTGGTTTCTAGATGTTAGGTTTCTAGGAGTGTGGTTTTGCGGAATAAAACCACCAGTATGGCCAAACCATCCTCCATCGTCCCACTGTCACAGCCTATCCAAGCTACGGCAGCAGCTTCTGTTGCGTCATCGCCTTCACCTGCACCAAGGCCTGTCGCCAGCGCCCCTCGCGGCCGGTCAGCGCGGTCAGCGCCGCGTTGCAGCACACGGCGTCCAAGCGGATGCGGAAGTCCCATGCCTGGCAGCGGCGAAAGGCGGTCTACGTAGGGAAGTCTGGTTGCCACCCTGGTATGAGGATTCCGGGTAAGCTATGAAGCAAAGTAAAATTAAAGTATAAAGCAAATTGAAGTCATGGAAAACCCTGGATCTTTTAGTCACTCTCCAAATCCATCCAGATCCGTCCGGACATGCAGCAACCTGATTTTCGAGATGAGAACTCCGGATCTGGGTGATAAAGGGAGGAATCACGAGCTCAGTGATATTGTATACTGTATATTCAATCAACCTCGCCCAGGAAATTCCATCTCCAAGCCCAGGCGTGGCGTTCCCTACGGCTCCGCTCGCCACCTGCGCGAACCCGCGAACCCGGCCAGGCCGTGCAGGTTCGGTCCAACCAGGTGACCAGGCAGTCACCGAAGTAGTCCAGCTGCCAATTGGTCATGTATCATCATGTATACCCAAAAGCCCACCGGAAGAAAAGCCTTGTCGCGACATGTGGCCATTTCGATGAAACACATATGAACAACGTCCAGGCCCCGCGGCCGCCCAGGCCCCGCGGCCTCTTGCAGCAGCGCCCAGGCACTGGCCCAGTTCTTCGCTGCTAAGGACTTGACCTGACGAGTGAGATCATGCAGGCCTTGGTGCTGCCAGGCGATTCGGTGTCCAGACCAGCGCCCAGGAGTCGCTGGAGAAGGTTTGGAGTCGCTGTTCGTTGGGGTCCCCAGTGCTGCCAGGGTCCCAGTGCTGCCAGGAATATGTTATTTTGGGGGAGTGTATGTAAAAGGGTGGCAAGTGGAAAGTTTCAGAAGGAGTCTGGGGTTGGCAAGAGCAGTTCATGTTCTTTATAGGGGGCCATCCCTGTTCGGATTTGGTTCTTTTTGCAGTGTCATTGAAATGGAATGAAAGAACAGTCCTAAAGTCGCAAGTTCCAGTGATACCATGTACACTTGGGGGGTTGGAATAAACATGTGCACAGTGACACACACACATGGTGCTCTTGAACATTTGTATAGGCGAACATGGACAACAGTTGAACAGGGATGGGGGTTCTTCAACGTCCAGTCAGGAAAAGCATGATTTAGACGGAAAAACGAGATGATGATGAAGCAGCATCATCCACTCTCCTTCACCGTCCACTCAACGGACCAAGTATAATTCACTTTGAAAAATTGATGCTGCTTCCAAGGTACCAAGATTGCATGAGGCCTTCGAAAGTCACCTGAAATTCATACATCCATGACTGTCTCCAAATCACACACCAGCACGATGGGAGACCACCGCCCTGTCCTCGCCCCAACCCACCTTCCCACCGTGACCCGCGCGCCCAGCCACCCGAAGACGTTCGTCGCCCGTCGCGTCGGGGCATCTCCCATGGGGCCGAGGAGTCCGCAGAAAACGGCGAAAAGAGACCACCGAGCCGAGCGTCTTGCGTCTTTGTATCAATGTAGAGAGAGTATGTCAATTGATATGCAGTGATATTGTTTGCTGTGTTATTCTGCGGGTGAGACGAAGACGTGACGCTCGTCCTTGATGAACCCAAACGCTAACAGGATACATCCACTACCTGGGCAAGATTAGGAATGAATGTTGGGTCATGGATAAATGCATATAGAAAATCCTCAGGGCTGCAAAGGCTGCGAAGGTCTTTATAGCACAAGATCGCACAAGTGAGGGCTGCCTGTGGAAACCTGTGTCCTCGGCAGTGCCGCTAGCAGGCGGCTGAATCCTGAACCGAGGAGCTTACTTAGCTCCCAAGCACCAAAACTGCCTCAGGCTCCAAAGCCCTTGATACCATGATGGTACCATATCTACTTTGGTCTCAGATCAAGTAGAGCTTGGATTTCTTCATTCCAGCTGCCAGAGCCCTCTTCCCATAGTGCCCAGCCGGGGCCATTAATATTGAAAGAAGTGTATGCCTCACTGGCGAAGTATTTCTGCAGGCTGGGCAGTGCCTTGAAGGCCTCATAGAAAGCCTTACACCTGGGGATTTCAGCGAAGATGTCGGGCCCACCAATGCCCTTCGAGAGGATCCGGTGGTGATCCAGCTGTTCCCAAATGTGGAAATCTGCCACACCAGGACCATCAGCCAGCACAAACCACTTGCCACCACTCAGGTTGTCCTTGAATCCCAAAACATGTTCGAACTTCGCAAAGGTAGTCCCACCCACCGCGGCCAGTGCTTTAGCGTAGAACTCCTCCTTGCTCCGAACCTCGCGGTAGGAGTGGTAGAACATGTGAATGAGGTTCATGCGGACGTCATAGATTTCACAGAGCAACTCTTGGGTTCTGATCTTCTGCGCATCGGTAGTGCCGTTCATGCCATACTTGTTACCCAAATAGTTCAGGATGGCGTTTGTTTGGCAAATGCAATTATCCCCATCCACTAGGTGCGGCAAGTTGGCCAAGGGGTTCATGGCCAAAATTTCTGGCTTGCGACCCTGGAACCAATCCTCCTTGTAGTATTGTTTTTCCACATATTTGGCCTCTTTGTATTCCAGGATCATGCGGAAGACAGCACCCAAGCCTCTGATCTTCCAATAGCCAAGCTCCATGGGTGCGACCGCAGATGAGGCCATGATGGTTTGAAGAACACATGTTTCCAACGATGAAGTTTGGGGTGCCCCCATCATTGCCCTTTCTGAATTGTCACCCTTGACTCTTCAGCTGTCGCTCAAATGAACGGGCAATGACTCTTGAGGCAAAAATCCACCGCCATCACATCAGGGAAAGCCACCGCGGTATTTCTGATGAACCCCGCATGTTGCACCAGCGAAGTGTTATGTCTCAGCTCTCATTGAAGAGAATGAAGAGAGCTGAAACCAAATCAACAACATGCGTGCGGGTAGATATGATGCGAAGACGAGATGGTCTCGGTTTCTTGTGTATCTCAGAATACATAAGCTTAAATACAATATATAATGTCTATTAAACTATTACATGATTTGCACAAAGTGTATACATTGTGTGCATTTTAGACTTTGTATATGTTGCATACATGATATCATTGTATAACTCATTGTATACACTATATACATTAGATGCATGCATTATGTGTTGTATACAATGCATATATGATATACATGATATATACATGTGTCTTTTTTACAAGTATATAGTTTGATTGTACGTCATATACATTGTAATTATACATATATACAGTATATGCAACCTATAAATTATATACACTGTATACATATAATATACAATATGTACTGCATAATTTAGATCAATGTGATCCAGTGATCCTATCCATTTAAAAAAAAGAGTTTCACCATGGTCTCTCCACGTGATACCGAACACGCCGTTACTTTTGTAGATTTGCAAACCAGTTGGAAAAGCACTTGGCCGATTCGAACTGCATCCACAACGTCCAGGTCATACAGAAAGTTTGGCTCTCTTGAGCCACGGACCGACGACCTCAGCCTCGGTCGGCGTCCACTCCAAGCGATAGGAGGTTTTCGTGAATGGGAGAAGCCTGGGAATTGCACGAAAGACGTGAATGGGAGAAGCCTGGCAAGCTCTCGGGATGGATGGGTTTCGCGACGTCAGGCGAAGCAGAAGCTTCACCGGTGTTCAGTAAGTCAGACTGTCTAGACAGATCAACTGCATCACAGACCTGTCCATGTCCACCGTCGACCGAACTAGGCCTAGTCAGCAAGGCCGTGAACGAAGCGGGGATCGTTCGGGAAGGGGCGGAGAGATCCATCCGTTTTTAGTTTTAAATCATTTGGACCCTCTAAACCCACCCTAAGCACCTTCTCAGAAGGTACTTGGAGCCCTAGGGATACTATAGATAGATTAATCAAACATGATGACGTTAAAGTCAATAAAGCTGGACCGCTTTGACGATTCCAAGTGCCCAGAACTCGGACCGGCACTTTTGAACGGCGTCGACGCGGTCGAAGTGCTGCACCTCACCAGCCAGCCAAATCCTCAGTGCTTCATGTGCTTCGGCTGAGGTGAGGATCATCCAACAAACAGGTGCAGCCAGGCTGGACCCCTCATTTCAAACGTTATGAGGGCATTTCGACAACCAAAAAAGGCAAGGTGAGCCCCTTTTTGATGTCCTTGGTCGAAGGGTGAGGAAGGGAGGTCTGCTCTTGGTGTCCCAGAATCATTATGAAGTCAATACAACAACAACCAACATCAGCGGAAACATATTTGATCCTTTTCGGGCTGTGGTGGTCTGGCTCAGAGCTCGGTTTTTGGAGGGCCGCCAGGACGTGCATCAGTCAGGGCGTGCATCTGAATCGCTCCTTTTTCGGGAAAAAAACAAGGCCTCTAAAGCGTGAGCGCTCTTGGGCGCGCTTGGCTGCGCTAAAAGCGGCTTCATGGGCAAAGGGCGAACACTGGTGGTTTCAGAGTAGATGGCACTGGCACCCCAAGATGTCTTAGACCAATGGGGGGTCCAGAAAAAACCCTCCGAAGAAATCCATGGGACTGGACGAGTGACCTGACCTACATGCACCTACATGGATGGGTCACGTACCGTCATTTGCATTGTCTGTTGAAAAAGTCCTATGAACAAAGTCGATCTATGAAAACGTCTATGAGATGGGTCATGTATTTTCACAAGTCCTATGAAAAACAGAAAGACAAACACGTTCATTTCCAAACCTGGACCGGACCATGCTGCCAAGACGCCGTAACGTCTCCGTCTCCGGAAACAGCAGCAAGCAATCATTCAGATCTTTGGGGGTCGGCATGATCACTTGATGCGAGGCCTGGCGCACCGGAGGCCACCGGGCGGAGGCCAGCGGCTTCAAAGCCATTTAGTGTTGGAGGCCTTGCAGTGCTTAGGTGCAAGGTATGCTTAGGCTTCAAAACACGACTCTGAGGTGGCCCAGGAAGTGGCTGAAGCCACCATTTCATTGCACCTCTAACTCGATCCGGTTTTCCTATATAGTGGATGAGGTTCTATCGGGACATGAGGACTCAGCTCCCAAGAGGAGGATTCCTCCAGGATTCCTCCAGGAAGCAAGTGAGCAAGTCGCAGCGGTCATATATGTTTTGTGTGCAAAACCCCACGGTCCTTCAGTGCCACGCTGTTGTAGGAACGAAGCGGTCCCTGCCCATCATCCGAAGCGGTCCCTGTCGCTGAGACCGTTCCCTCCAGAGGGAAGCATCTTCACACTTCCCTCCCCAACTTCCTGCCCTTTTCTCGAAAAGACAAACTTCCGTTCTAGCCTGTAGTGAGTCCTTGAAGGCAAGATGATATCGATGGATAAAATTCCTCAGCCGACGAAGCATCCAGCTGTTGATGTTTATGTTGGAGAAGTCCCTACTCGTAGGAGTTTTATATATAGGGACGCTGGCTTGTTTCAACACGAAAAGGTTGCAGTAACCAAGCAGGTTGGTTCTATACCTTTTCCATCCGTTCCTATGGTCATCCATTTCGGTCAGGCTTGAGAATTCACAAGCAGTTGGTCAAGGGGGAGCCACAAGTCTTCTGGTCCTTGTGAAGGGTCCATGTTTCACTGCGCCAGTTGCGTGGTTGCACTCATACCACTGGCTACCTCTGAACCTCTGCTCCCCTGCCCTACACCGTAACCGGCTCAACTCGGCCCCAGGCGCCGTGGACAAAGCTGGAGATCCGACCCGAAGGTGGCCACACTCGAGTAGCGGCTGTCGCTCACCGTGGGATGGCCCAGAAAGGCGAAATGGCTTCCTCGGCTCCGCAGAATCCGCCAGAGGTCGTGCATGTCCCCCCTTGGCTTGAGGGAATGGGACAATCTGGCCATTTTTGAATAACAATTTAGTGAATTTATAACATGGTTTTGGTCAACTGCATGCATTCCGCGAGAGATCGTGAGATACCACCTGATGCCATAACCGTTTGGAGAGGGGAAGGAGTGAGTAGTGCGGATCTGAGCGCAACATTGAGTACCCCCACAGTCAGGGTGAGTGACATACATCCCTATGTTCCCTCTGAAGTGGATTCCAAAGACACCCTTTCTGTAGATGTGGTGATGATGCCATAGGCACAAAACTGCCATCTTCAGGCCCTTTCTTAGCGCGGACGGTTTTTCTGCACATATCGGCATCGATGCTTCTTTGGCAGGTCATACCGTGATCCTAAGCATATAACGTCCATCACGTCCTTTCAGAAAACATGAAAACAAGTCAAGGAGGACTACCATCGACTACCACCCTGTCACGGAGGACTACCACCCTGTCACGGAGGACTATCACCCTTTCACGGAGGACTACCACCCTTGAGGAAGTTGTTCAAATCGGTGACAGCTCTCCTCATGGGAGAACCATGGAGTCAGGATACGGTCGCCGTCCCCGCCAGATTGGCACAGATTTGGCTGGATTTCCAAGTAGTGGGGTACCTACGGGATAGGCTATAGGGTCCTTCAACCTCTGTATGCGAACCATCGAGAAACTGTGATGTGATGGACATCTACCCGAGAAAACGCCGTGGCGGCCGTGAACATGCTGGGGATGATCAGTTGTCTGATGGGAAGCGAGTACACTTGACACCCCAGAACCGGTGATAGTCTTTGCTTTCGGCTGGGTCAACAACATTCGACCACATTCTAACTACCACATAGACGAGACCATGTTTTTGGAAGGGCACTGGTATGCAGAAAGGGGTCGCAGCTGCTCATGGGTGGAAGAGACCAAGCAAACCAAGAAGACCAAAAGAGACCACTTTGCTTTGTAGAGACCACACGCGTGCTTTTTGCGTTGTTTCAGGAGCATTTCTCGGTGCGTGCGAGTATTTAGGAAGAATTGGGATTAAATGGTACCTTGTGGATCCACAAACCTTCTCAGAAGGTATTATCATCTTCTCAGAAGGTATGTGGATCCATTGGGGGTATACCTGCTTTGTCTCATGCTCTTCCTCCACCCTGATCCTCCGAACCCGGATTCGCCAAGCAACGAATCTGATGCCGCCGCCCTGCACCAAACACACCAGACACACCTCTACCTATCTTCCCCAAACGGAATCGTTCGCCGTATTGCACCGAGGCATGGAAGCACCGAGGCATGGAAGCACCGGGGAGTTGACCTCTCCCGAACTGGGCTTGGTTATGTGGATTAACAAAAAACAATGTAATTCAAAAAGTATCTCATGTGTGTCTGTATTGGTATTTACATAGTATGTATTACAGTAATTATATAGAATCCGCCCATATCCGCCCCATATATGCTTCCTCTCTTCGTATGATCTATGGATACTTCCAGCTGATCTGTCCTAACCACGTGACCGACAGTCTGTCATGGATGGACCCACATCCGGAGATCCAGCCTGTGTCAATGCGTGCAAGTAGTAGGCTGAAGGAAGATGAGAGGAAGTGATGGTAGGACTGAAGCCTCGGAACATCCATCCCATCCCGGCGAGCCAAGGCGGGCCAAGGCGCCGGCGAGGAGCCGCCGACGAGCTGGATAGAGGTTCGTTCCGGGTACGCGTGGTGAAGGGCGAAGAGAACTGTAACTCGAAAGGAGAGGGAGTTTAGACGTCCGCCTCTTTTACCGCAATAAGATGGAAACTATTGAAGAGATACATGGTCCTTTGACAAACAAGTGTATCAGAGTGTAATGTGGGCAATTACATGGCCCTATTAAAGAGATGTATACCAGTAAGGTAGCAGCAAGAGCGGTACACAGTAAACAAGAAACAATAAGCCAAGTCGCAAATGTTTCGGCAAGGAAAACAATTCCTTGGGAAATTTATTTCTTGCAGAAACGACTCTTGAAGCATCCAAATGAGGCATGCAATAGTTCTGGTTGACCCAGAAAGGCCTTTGAACATCCTAGATGGCTTGTTGCTTGAGTCAATCGGCGCCTATGACCCTCCTCACCGCTAGCATGGACACCTTCCAATTCTCCGCTCTCAACCGCTGACTGCTCCCGCATGCTCCGCTGAGGCCGGAACTTGGTCCGGGTGCGGGAAGGTCTCCCCTGACCACCGGCGCGGGTGGTGTCCTCGAAACAGTTCAGCCTCCCAGGGTCGGTGCCGTCCGGCGAGCCGAGAAACAACTCCGCCGAGCCGTGAGCCGTTGAAGAAGACGGCATGTGCCAGCTGAAGACGAGCACAGACTGAGAAAACGAGTATATAGAGGGTCTTTTAAAGTTAAAGGAAAAAACAGTTGCATAACTAATTGGAACAACAGGATGATGCAAGAATGCAAGAAAACACGGATATGCGGGAATGTTTGATTGTATTTCAACAATTTTTTGGTTGTGCTTGCACCTACACTCCCTCGAATCATCGTGGAAGTGGAGTTCTCCACCTACTTAATATTCAGAAAATGGTATTCCTTTTGGGGCCATCTCATCCACGTAATCACCGATGATTCTAGGGTATGTAATGTAGACTCTTGATTCATAATGAAACCCCTCAAGACTGAATAAATTTTGCAATCCATGTCTGGGGGGCAAGAAAAAATCAAGAGTTCTACATGATCTTTTGTTGAACCCCTGGTGAACCTACAAAAATCCAGTGGATCGACCACCACTTCTCTGCGTCTTCTTCGCCTGGCAGAGACCTGCTGCAGCGAGGGCGCCCAACGTCCATGGGCCAGGGCCAAATAGTCGCGGAGGATTTGCCCCGTGACCAGCTGGAACCTGAGATGCTCCGAAACCCGATTTTCCGGCGAAAAGAAACCTCCATACCCAAACACTCCATGGGACTGCCATATGTGCCTACATTGGGATGGTTTGAGGGGTCTATTTTGGCATATATGGCAGTCCCATGGAGTGTCTGGGATAGGTCGGACAGGTGTTTGGGTGTTTTGGACTCCAAAAAATTCAAAATTAGATAAACATGAGATATCAATGATGACAGATGATGCATGTTGACGTTGTCTTTTTGAAACCGCAAGCACACCAGATGGGTCGCGATTAAAGATGCTTATTATATTTCCTAGCATTCCGAAGATCATTGAACCTGGTGTGACCCCACAAAACTGAGAAGCTGCAAAACGAAAGCCAGCGCTTTTTGTCCACGAGCACGTTGAGAGGAGAGATAGTAAAAGTGCAGCGGTAGCTACTCTGGGTCCGCTACCCTGGGTCCGCGCGCGTGCGCGCCTTGCTGGCTCCCGATCTGCCCTAGATTTAGGCGCGCGGGCGCGCGGACCCCGGGCAGCTACAAGGCAGTTACCAGGTATAGCACTTCAAGGTCCCTTTCCGTCAACCGCTCGATAACCATTAGAAACGTGCAGCAACCCACAGCTTTGAAGTCTCATTCGTGCTTTGAACTATATATTATAGGTATTAAAGAGGTATAGCAAAATAGCATTCATACGGACCCAGGGTAGCTACAATTCAGTTGCCAGGTCTAGCACGTCAATTTCCCTTTCCGTCAACCGCTACAATTCAGTTGCCAGGTAGCACTTCAATTTCCCTTTCCGTCAGCCGCTCGATAACCTTGAGAAACGTGCAGCAATCCACGGATTTGAAAACTCATGAGTGCTTTGACCTTATATAGGTGTGTAAGAAGGTTGTGCATTCACAGCTGCACGAAGCTACAACACATCGGCCTCTGTAAAACTACACCTTACCGTTCAGATGATGCAAAAACTGCAAATTGATGCAAGTTGCATTTCTTGCATCACCACCCCTCAACAGTCACAAAAATTCAACCTCAAAAACCTTACTTCCGCGCACCCCTCTCCCCCACCTAATTTCGAGTTTACGTGGTACGTTCTCGCGCCACCCCCCCCCAGACCCCCTACTTACTCACTTCGTTCGCCAAACACAACTCAGCTGGCGCCTTCTACGTGGCTTTTGTAATCCGATACCTCAAAGGTACTCTCTACTTTTCTGTGATGAAACCGCTTCTTCAGCTGTCTGTACTGCGCTCGCTTGCCTGTGTTGCGAATGTGTCTCGGAACCCCACCAATCTGGCCAGGGGCTGCAAATCATAGTAAGCTCTGTAAGTCTTGGCCGACAAAATCAGCCCTGGTGCGGCACATGCGTAGGAACGGGCATGGGGCACAGTCGCCATCGTGAAGCTTTTGAGGGAGCCCACTAGATCCCAGTCTCAGTGTTTTTAGGTCGATGGCTTTAGTCTTGGGAACCACTGGGACTCCCAGCGAACGTTCGTTCGTGGCTTGCCTGGATCCACTGGGTGGGTGAACAGAAGTCCAACATCCATCACATCCGCAGAGGTCCTTGAGTGGCTCCCAAAGTCTCCGTCAAGCTCTCAGAGTCTCCATTTGGAGAGGACTGAAACCCCACCAAAAAGCTACAGATGTAAAGTTCATGTAGACTCTTGATTAAACCAAACACTTATAAGGAAGATGTAAAATCTCTTCATATGGGCCAAGTGTCCTTCATCAACAGTCCATTGGGACGTCCATTATGGGTATCATTGGGTATATCATCGCAAATTTTGTGGGCCCAGTGGATGATGGTTCAGTTGCAGGCCTTTCCATCTCTCAAATCGTCATCAGTGTTTACCACCTGTTGCCCTCCGACTTGCTAACCTGGAAGTGGATGGCATGGCCCGTTGAATAACTATTCTCCTCTACAAACAGGTGGTGAACTCCACTTCCATGCTAATGAGTCGCAGGGTACTGGCAATGGATGGTGACAGACCCAACCAGTCCCCATTCAACTGGACTGTCCGTGTCCGATGCATGAGCCCCCAAACACCGATGGTCGGTCGGAATCCGAGCTCCTCGTCACACCGAGCTCCACCAATTGTCTCCGAGCTCTGTCCGTCAGGTTACTTTTTTCGTCCAGACTTGTGAGTGAAAACACATCAGCGAGTCAGGAGTCAGGTCTTAAACATCTCAAAGCATTGTCCTTTTTTCGCTCACTTTTCCACTGTCTGCTTGTCCCCTAGATGTCACTGATTCTGGGTCATATTTTGTTGCATGGACACGCGAACCCATAACCTGATCTCTGCCAATCACGGCATGAATCATGGCACGTTTGCAAAGAGGCCTTTTCAGGTGGGAGCAAGGTAGAGGCTTCAGTGTCCTCCTCCACTCTAAATATCGACTGTTCGTTCAAGGTATCCTCTCCATTCCTCAAATCCATCTGGCAAAACAATTTTTTTTAAGTAAAACCAACTCAAAACATTAGTTTCATCATATAATATATTAATACTGTATTTATAATAATCGATATATACTTCAATAAATACATGGTCTTTCACAAAGGGACACGAAACACCCGCCCCTTCCCCGCTTCCTTCTGTTTCCCACTTTCTTGTCCTTCCCCGCCTGAGCTGGGCACGTCCAAGCGGTGTAGGAACCCGAAGGCATGCTGGGCGTCGTCGATGACACGGGCGTCCCGCGCGCGGAGGTAACTCAGGAGCCTCGTCTCGTTGAAGACGTCACGACGACCGGACCTAGCACTTCCAATGGGTGCCCAGTGGAGGGCCATAAGGATGGCAGGGTAGTCTAGCCAGGACACCCAGACAGGATGGTCCAGGGAGGTGTCTTTTGGCTCGTTTTGGTCCGGAGGCCGCCGGAGTTCTTGGTGGTCTGAGGCCACCGCTCTGCACGAGCTGGAGGGCAATTTCGTGGAGAGCTGAGGGTTCTGCCGGGTGGAAAGATTAAAACACCTCAGAAGTGAAGGATTTCACCAGGAGTTGAAGACATGACCGGGAGCATCACCAGGTCGGGCATGGGGTGGAGTATGGTGGAGTGAACATGAGCGAACATGTTGGTGAAGATATGCCTGGAGGTGTCCAAAAAGGTGGTTAGTCGCCTTGTGCCAAGAAAAGCACTCCCTCTCGCTTCTAAATAGTTGCTTGAATTCTAGAGAATTAGCTGCAATCCCTCATAAAGGTCATAAAACAGTTGCCAAGAAAAGAATTATATATATACCTGGACCCTCCAAGGGGTGTCCAATGGACTACCCCACACTACCTATAGGCTTCCATTGGACACCCCCTGGAGGGTCCAGGTAGTGCTTCTACACCTTTAATTCTCTACAGTCACTTCAGTCCACTTCAGTGCTCGGCTCCGTTCCGTCGTACAAAACAAAACGGAAAAGATGAGAAGAGATGAATCCTGTCATGACTCTTGACCCACATAATTATATAGTTAGGATACGTTAGGGTTAATTCGGACTATACCTGAACCATCTAGAACCCACCAGTGAAAATAAACCCGAGTACCGATTAATAAACACTCCCCAATTAAAAAAACTCAACGTCCGAAGCCCTAAATTCGCTTTATATTTTTATTGAATATACCGCCCTTTCAAGCCGCTACTGAACTACCAACAGGGTCGATTTTGGGGGAAGTTTTTTTGTTAGGTTCCCCCAAAACTCCCTCAAAATAGGTCCCCTCAAAATCGACCATGTTACGTTGCTGACTCTCCCTGGCTATACTAAAGGGGGTCAACAAGGTACTGCACTTCAAGGTCAACAAAGTACTGCGCGCGCCACGAATTCTGCACTTCAAGGTCCATAAAGTATTGCGCTTGCCACGAAATCTGCACTTCAAGGCCAACAGAGTACTGCACCTGCCACGAAATCTGCACTTCCAGGTCAAGAAAGTACTGCGCGCGCCACAAACTCTGCACTTTAAGGTCCACAAAGTACTGCACCTGCAACGAATTCTGCACTTCAAGGTCAACAAAATATTGCACATCCACTGACCCTATTTTGGACCTCCCGATTTCAGGGACCCCCTATTAGAAAAAATGCGACCGAGTTTCTCTATTAGGGGGGGGCCGTGTTTATTAATAGGTGGACCGGATTACTATGATCCAATCAACACCCCTGAACCCACCCCTTTTGGGGGAGGAGAAAACCATGGCATTATGTGGCATTCATCCCTCAATCACCTGCCAACTCACCCCATGTCCACGCGGGCCGGCCCCGCCGGCGGGATCGCTCCGACCAAACCCACCGGGTCACTGATGTGGGGTGTCTCCATAGACCTCCCACCCCGCAGGCTTGGTCAACGCCATGCGATCCGGCCTGGTCGCGGTCCCGCGAGGTCCCGCCCCAGCGCGTCTCGTCCGTGTTGGACAGGAGAAAGGAGACGGATGAACACGAAAAGGGTCCATGTTTGAATTGTTCAAGGATTATGTGTTAAGTGAAACGAGTTCTTGAATCTTGAATGTATATAGTTATATGAATAATACAGATCGATATATGATAGTATAAAAAACTGATGATTTAAGGATTAGTGAAATCTACCACAGCATCCTAAAGATGCTTGAGCGCCACTAGGAATCACACCGTCCAAAGACCAGGGTTGCTGGCAAAAGACCCAGCAAAGGATGGTAGAAAAGATTGGCAAGGAAGCTGATCAAACTGTAGAAAGCCACTTCCTCTGTGGGTTGGGGCTTTGTGAAACGAAACAACATAAGCCGCGAGGGTCAGGCATCATCCATCCTACCAAGGCTTCATTTCAACATAGTTCAACCACAAGAAAAGCCAGACTCTTCGCAAGACCGAGACTGCCCCCCTTGGACCGAGGCGCAGCTCCAGGAGGACCTGGGGCACTTCCACGTCCATGGCCGAGGTGGAGGGCGCTGTCGAGGACAGTGGTTGGGCCGTTGGGCGCCTTGGTCTTGGCGCTTGGGATGGTGAAGGGCTGGGTCAGGGGTGGGTGCCAGGGGTGGGCCAGGAGCCTGACAGGGATGCAGAAAAGGCATGACAGCTCAAGAGAGCGGGCAATCAATCGTGAGCACCTCCTGACACGTGCCACTTTGTTTGGTGGATGACGATGGTCATGATTCGTTGTTTGGCCGGGCCCTTTTTGTCCGAACCGGAATTTTTAAAAACCGGTTCAACTCTTCTAGAAGTTGCTATGTTTTGATGGACTTGAGCATGCATTGCCGCTTCTCAGCTTTGGGGATGCGCAAAATCTGAACGACCGACTGGATGTGTTTGTCACATCCTTCAGATCTCGCAGATCATCCCCACGTCTTCAGGATCTTATAATCAAGATCCAAAAGACAAGTCAGCGTTTTTGTTGGGGTCGTGTCATCCATCCTCTGGTTGGACGTTTCTTTCTTCGGCGGTTCCCAGAATCTCAAGACTGTCAATCCCTAGGGATCCAGTCACACCGAACCTCAGGTACGGTGATTGCAGACACTGTTCTGTGTGGGTGCCAGGACTGTCCAATTACCGAGGTTCGGTACGACTGGATTTGTAGGGAATGATAGTTTCGACCCCACAGACCCCACAGACCCGAACCCAAGTATATACTTTCTCAGGCGATAGTTGGGAAACCCTGTTCGGGGGTGAAGAACGCAAACGTCTCGTTACTAGCGCTCCACTCTCCACCTATTTTGGATGGAGAACCACCCAAAGCCTTTGAGGTGGGCGCTGGTATATTCAACTTCCTGATCTCTATTGTTTTCGGGGACTCTACCTGGTTCTTCTTCCATCCCAGGTGCATCACCTTCGCTGCCTCTGCCTCCAGCAGGTCTGCCCAGCGCAGCACGTCCACCCGCGCCGAAGCGGATCTGCTTGTGGCGGATGCGAAGTGGAGCGCCCAAAGGATGCCCAGGAAGTCCTGGTCAACCGGAAGAACTGTTTCACAAGGTGAAGAAACACAACCAAGCATAACTATCACTCAGCCATCGTGGTCACCGCCCTCCTCCTCTTCCACTTCCACCTAATTATATTCCTCCTCCTCCTCCTCATCATCATCATCATCAAACACTAATTAATCATCGATCAGCAAATATGGCCACCCCTATAGAGGGGGCGGACGTGGGGGGGGCAATTACATTTATTTTTGTTACGAAAGGACTTCGGACGCCTCTTTTTTGGGTCCGAGCGAGCATTCACTTATGTTCACTGGAGCTGCTGCCAGCATTCGCTGGCTGCACAGCTTGAAACAGCTATTCTTGCTGGCAAGGGCTCGTTCCTCGATTCCAGCCTGACCCAGCATTAACAACATTGTCAGACTGTCAAATTCTTGGCAGGTGGGTCCATGTGATTTTGAACCGCTGCTCGTTGGAGTGCCCCTGTCTGGACTTCTTGCTGGGAAGTGCCATCTCACAGCTGGAAAAATTACACAGATCTGTCTGGCTTTCTACAGGCCCATACAACTTGCTCAAACTTTCGGCATCCCTCGACAAACCCATTGTATATCCAAGGATCCAAGCAACCTTGCCGCTTCAGGGCTTTTCCCAATCGAAGACAGGAATTCTAAGGCTCTTTCCGAGAGCTTTCACACGCTTTCACCAACATCTTGGACGGGCCAGTCATACAGCGTCAGCAGGAGACATTCAGCCTGCTGGCCTGACATGGCCTGACATATTCAGACTGACATAAGCTTTCTCCAAGAAATTCACAATCATTAAGGACCCCCCTGAAAAATCAAGTTTAATCTATATCAATCTAGACCTGCGATACGCTGCCATGCAACATCATGCCCTGTCTTCAGACCATTTCAGACCCAAATTCCACAAATCAAAAGTAACCAAAGCATGTTGAAGCAAAGCTAGATCACAGGACGCGGGTCTGTCGGAGCCAGTCCAACTCGTGGAGACGGTCCAGGTACGGGGTGTCCAGCAGCCACAAGGAGTCAAGCCACCGAAGTACCAGACGGTCCGCCAAGACCTGAAGAGGCAAACTGCAAGTAAAGGATAGTAAAGGCATGTAAAGGCAGCCAAGAAAAGAAGATTGAAACGTTGCAAAACATATCAAAATTCATCAAAATTTAACTCCGCCCTGCCGGATCCTGCCGGCATGATCCGGCCTGAAAAGACATCAAAAAGCTTCAGAGCGATAGTTGAATGATGTTGAATGTTGATGATAGATGATGGTGGTTGTTGTATGTTGTTACAATATGTTACAAATTGCTACATGCTATTACATTCTGCATGTGTTCATAATTGTTCATATGTTGCCATGGTATGTCATGGATTGTCATGGTAACCTTCCTCCAAAGGACTGACCCAGTATCCGGCTCGAACTCCTGCTCCTCCAGACGGTCCGCCGCCCGATTTGTGGCCCTCGGACGGTCCACAACCTGAATCGGGTTGTCCTGTGGCGCGAGCGGCTCCAGAACTGGAAGAGCGGCGATCATGATGTCCGCAGCATCCCGCATCTCCTCAGAGGCCATGCAATCTTTGACCACTGATGAAACATGATGAAGCCGGGCCAATCAGTGCCAAATCACTTGCTGTGTCCTGTTGCACGCTGCTTCACTATGTTTTATGCAAAAATATAGAAACATATAGAAACTGCCTTTTGCAGGTTGAGCTGCCTGCAGGCGGACATGGCCTTCTGGAAGCTCCCCGTTCTCCAGATACTGGCAGTGTGCAGAAACCTCAATATACCTCAATGTTGAAGGATTGAAAGGCTGATATAAGCTGATATACATTGCTATAATATGATATAACATGTACATCATGGATCGTCGTGGTATGTCACCATAAGGTGCCATAAGCACATTGAAGGATTGTATAATTATACAAGAAAACGTGTTCAGAGCCATGCCAAAGCACCAACGTCTTGGACGGGCCAGCCATACAATGTCGGCAGGAGACATCCAGCCTGCCGGCCTGACATGACCAAGAGCCCCGCCAATGCTACCGCCAGCGTGACTGACCGGTGAATTCCCCCGGAGCATCGGATCCTGAATGATGAAGGAACATGATGGAATATGGAAAATTAACATAAATTAACAAGGCTAAGAAGGGCCTGGATTATCCTGGAATGGCCTGGAAGGGCTACGCGACAAAAAATCAAAAACTGAAAGGGTTGCCAAACTTTCCAAGGGGCATCACGCAGGCTGCTGGCTGGAGCAGGATCGTGAGCAGGGCCGGCTGGGCCATGGAATGACCCCACACATGCTCCTGCGTCCGCCTCTCCAACCCAGGCCCGTATCTTCCCCTCGCGCCGGGGTTCGGGAGCAACGTCATCCTCAGAGCAAAGATGAGCATAGCAGGGGAAAGCAGTCTGGAGCAAGGACCATGTGAAGCACTCCTAAAACTTCCACAACCATATAAAACATACAGCAGCTACGAAATGCTACAAAATAAAACAAACATGAAAAATCAAATCACATCAACTCGATAGTAAATAATAGTAACCAAGGTTCAAATTGTGGGTGATGACTGACCGAAGGCACCGCGCGCCCATAGTATCCGGCAGGTAGGACGGGTCAAGGAACTGGCCAGATGGCAGCACAAGACTCGCACAACATTCTGCTAATCTCCCTTACCATTCTTGGATATTCTTGGGATTTCTTGGGGGTCTCTCATGTTCTTAGTCCGATGGCATCACATTACATGGACAACCATGACAGGTTTTCCAATGCTGGGCAAGTCACCTTCTCGGGGCAATACTGCCTGTTGAACCCAAATGCAACGACCAGCACCTTCCTCGGCCAGATTCTGCAAGACTGGCCAGCCGCCTCCGGAGACGAAAAGGCGCAAACTGGACACCTGGCAAGGTGTCACGACGTCAAGAAGCAACAGCAAATTAGGTTTCAATCATTCATAAACTTTTTTAGACCGTTCTAGACAAACCATAACCAAGATTGACCAAACTACCATGAATACCTGTGAAATCATGTGAATACAATAAAAAAACTTCAAAGAACCCCATTTGCATGTATATTTTTGATATTGTTTATTATTTCACTATGGCGTTAAATTTGCTTGTAATTGTTTGTATTCTTGAAATTACGAATCATTTAATGTCATCATCATCACTCTGGAGGTGGCAGTCTCAGACCATCTCAGACCAAGGGACCCATTCCATGACGCCAGAACATCTTCATCATGCCGCTCCCTGATATGGTCCCACAACTGGCTGCCTGCTCCTTAGCACAAGAACCATCATGAACCATCAAGAACCAACATGAAGCAAGTGGGAATCCTCTAAACCTCTTGTGGGTCCATTTGCAATGACACCAAAACTCAGCCATACAATATCACACAGCACCCACATGTAAGAAACAAAACAAATAAGGACAGAAGTGTGCTGAGGAGCGAAGGACCGTTGCGAGGCACCCGTCATGGAAGCGGTGCTCCTCAACGTGGCGGCACCAGAAGTCCCTTGCCCTGCGCCACCGCCCACACCGCAGGCACGACATGGGCAAAGCGAGGGACGCACCACGGACGGACCAAAGTGAGGGATAGTGAGGGGACGGACCAAAGTGAGGGATAGTGAGGGGACAGACCAAAGTGAGGGATACCACGTTTTGCAAAATGGCAAACATATATGACACATCTTTGGGGCTGGTGCTTTGTTGAATATGTCTGAGTGATTGTAATGTGGTTGCATGATATTGCATGTTGCTGAAAGGCTGATGTGACCTGAAGTGATATGACATGATGTGAGATAATGTGATGCTTTCTGTTCTGTCTGGTGTCAAATAGTAGGTAAAGGATGATGATAAATAGTATAATAGTATAAATAGTAGATAAAGTATGATAAAGAATATAAATACTCAATGATGATAAATAGTAGGTGAAGGACGGTGAAGGATGGTAAAGGTATATTTTCGTATAAAAAAGCACAGACATATATTTTCCATTGAGCCCCAGCTGCAGGTGCATTGAATCGTCGTGTCCAATAAATTCGCTCCTCCCATTAAAAAAAAAACACCGTCCATACACTTCCATACATGTCTAAGGTCCAGACATAAGCTGCCATCGCCCGTGGCCCAATGATCCAACCAAATGGCTGCGAAAAACATGACCGAAGTGTGGGACGGACCAAAATATGGGACGGACCGCAGCTGCGAAAAAAGAAAACAAAAAAAAAAGTAATTGCAAATTGTAATTACATACCCCACCCCCCCACCTCAATTACATTTTTAAGAGGGTAGCCATCAGCAAATAGCAGCAACATGCAGCAATCACTCTCCCTCGGTCCCTCACCAACCCAAATCGTTCCTAAGACATCAAAAAGTCTACACTGTCTATACACCCCACCCTCCACATCCTCCACCTCGAAAAAAACAAAAAGAAAGAAATTTGTTCCATCTCTCCGTCGTCTCTCCGTCCTGCAAGGCTGCTTGGAGGGCACTCAAACCACTCCCTGCTGGGTCGCGTGACAAACGCCGGAGCAGCTCCCATTGGAGCTGGGCCAAAAGCTCGCCCGTCACCACTGGCGCCCGGGTGCTTTCGGTCGCCGCGGCCATGGTGATGGCCAAGAGTTCAGCCGAGTCGAAGCGGCTGAGGAGTCCTGTTCGACTCGAACAAAAACGGACCAAACTCCGAAGTCTTGCGAGCCAATCCCCCAAGTACATCCAAGCACCAGGAGTCACATGTCGGGGTGGTGTGAAACGTCCCATCCAGTGAGTGGAGTAGCTGGGCACCCCTAACCTCCATGGATAGCACCCCTTTGTGACTGCTGGTACCAGGGTTGCTCTTTGTGAGCCAAGTATACGTATACTACATAAACACCACATTGGAAAGACGAGACGTCCCATGAGGGGTGTGGGACGAACTGGGGTTCCGGCATGAGGACATCTCGGTGGCACATGAGGACATCTCGGAGGGTCCGGACGCCAGGCTCTTGCTTTCTCCACCTGAGGTTGGCTAGAAAAAGAGAGCTGCTTGATCGTGCTTGTGTCTGCATCCCAAAAACCAACACCAGAGTCTATACTCGACATGACATGAAATTTGAAAGGACACCCACAGGATCATCACCTAAAAACCTGGCTATATACATCGCTTGTTTGAACGAGTCCATCGATTTACACATATCTGCGCCCGGGCAAAAATCGACAAAACGTCTCCTGCAGAGATCTGCGCCAGCCGCTGCGAGAAGCTGCTGTTCACACCCAAAATTCCACAAGCCCACCAGACTTTGGGCACCTGCGCGCATTTCATTTCACCCACGAATCGACCGTTTTCGGACGGAAAATTTGGTCACTGAGGTCACGGACGATGGCGTCGCAACAGGATGGCTCTGAGTCTTTGGCTCTTCAGGATTATTCAACGATCACGATCAAATGCTGAAAACGACGTGGCACGCCGTTTTTGCCGGATGGTCGAACAACCAAAAGACGACAGCCTCACGAACTCCTGAATGAGCCTGTGACCTACCATTTCGCTCTCATGGGGAGCTGTCCTTCTGTCCTCCTCCCGCCTCAGCCTGCACACTGTTTTCTTCCGCCGATGCCCCCGGGTTCGGGCGAGCTCTTTGTGGAGCCAAGATATGCGCTCGAAAGAAAGCCCTCACTGAGAGAAACCAATGATACACTCGACATATATTCGCATTGATGGCACTCACATCATTCAGATTCTATTGCTATGCTCAATGCAGCAACCGTCAAAGGCACCAGTGAGTCAAAGGCACCAGGGCAGCCAGCAAAGGCTAAACTTCCAACGTAGGTTGCAGAATCAGGGATGGTCACACTTGCCAATGCACTGCAGTCCTCAAAGGCACCATCCTGAATTTGGGTCAGAGTTGGGAATGGTCACACTTGCCAAAGAGCTGCAGTTCGCAAAGGTCATATGCTCAATGTCGGTCACTGAGTCGGGTATGGTCACACTTGTTGTCAAAGACCCGCAGTCCTTGAAGGCACCATTCCCAATGTGGGTCACTGAGTCGGGAATGGTCAAACTTGCCAAAGCAGTGCAGTTCTCAAAGGCACCATCCCCAATGCGGGTCACTGAGTTGGGAATGGTCACACTTGCCAAAGAGCTGCAGCTCGCAAAGGCCCATCTCCCAATGTTGGTGACTGTGTCGGGAATGGTCACACTTGCCAATCTAAGGCAGGTCGCAAAGGCCCATCTCCCAATGTTGGTGACTGTGTCGGGAATGGTCACACTTGCCAATCTAAGGCAGGTCGCAAAGGCACCGTCCCTAATGCGGTCACTGTGTCGGAGATGGTCAGCTTTGCCAAGGTGCTGCATCCACTGAACGCTTCCCTCTCTCAGAAATATCGTTTGGGATTTCAACCGCTATCAATGATTGGAAGTGGCGAAACTGAGTGATGTCTCGTTTGTGGGAACATCTTGTTGTGTTGTGATTGAAAGTTATTGTCAATTTGGAATCCACGGAAAGGCCGGCGGCTGCAAGTGTCTCATCATTCTCAATCAGCTTGCTCTCTCCAACAAGAACCTCGACTCGAGTTGTTTCACCTGTGAGTTTGTCCTTCCACCACTGACGTTCTTTGATCTCCTCTTGAGCTCCCTTCCGGTCATCTCCAATGAGGCTTTAAGAATCATCACTTCGCCGTTGAGCTGACGCAGTGAGATCTGCATCACCATGGCTGTAGACTTACTGTATACTGGTTCTGAAAAAGTGATGTACAATCAATTGACACCAAATTGATATGTTCTCGTATACCAGTGCCTTCTTGTGCAAAGTTGAGCCGAAATTTGAAGAACAAAAGCACCGGGGTTGGGCTTAGTCAGGCCCCTTTGACACTGAAACACGAAGCGAAATAGACTTGGCGATGTAGAATGAGCAGCAATGTTCCCCACTATTATAGGCAATAGATTTGACATGGTTTCCCATAACAAGGGATTGACTGCATGTGGACTATGTAGACCCTAAATCAAGGTGATGTCACGACCCTTCAAGTTTGGCCCCTTATCAAATAGCCACGTTAAGAAGTTAATTTACAAAGGAACACACAATAAGTATGTCAGGATAGCCTCTTTTCTTCAAACCAATGCCCTACACACCCCTGTTCTATATATCGCATTATTGTCTTCTATCTCTTTCTCTTGAACAAAGACATCCGCCTTCCCCGCGATTACAGCTTCTTTCCATGCCCGCAGGTTCCCCATTTCTCCGATCTTCCCGCCATGTGCGCCTCCGCGGCCGACAGCCCCGTTCGCCGCTCGTCGTCCCGCGCGTGGCGAAAGGCGGCAGCGATGGCAGACGCGTTGGCGACGCCCAACTGGGCGAAGGACCACAGGCGAAGCACCGCAGGGACCTGGAGTGAAGTGGATCGGAACAGGAACCACATGACCGCGATTTGTGTATGTCTCAAAAGTGCCAAACCGGTTTTGCTGAGAAGAGACAACATGAAACATTATTATATATTATGTTGCTGAGAAGAGAAACATAAACTTACACACCCAGAGCATCCGGGGGGTCTCCCTTTTAAAGCATTAAGGTCCAATCATGTGTGGGAAGAATTGAAGGAACTGTTGAATAGGTGGCTCCACGCCAGTCTACTGTATGTTTTTCTACCCTGATCCTCTTTATCTAGGACTAGCGGAACTATTGAAATATATATATATATATGTACCACATGATCACAGTGCAAACCAACTGAACAATCAGTCCTACCATGTCCTACCTGATCCCAAACCAGTTTGTGCGTCTCTTTTTCTGCATCTCCCACCTGGTCCGTTTCATGCGTCTCTTTCCACGATGTCATTGCTCGTCTTGGTCTCCCTCTTGGTCTCCCAAAGCTCTCCCAAAGGTCTCCAGGTAAATACCCAAACACAACCCTTCTGGGGCTGGAACTTTGACCTACATTGACCCCTCAAACTAACCCAATGTAGGTAAATGTGCCAATCCCATTGAGTGTCTGGGCCCAGGTGGATGGTTCAATCCATGGGCCCTTGATTTTCGGATGACGAGTTTTCCGAAGACCAGTCCAAGGACGAAACCATTATTATTTCAAGGACTGTGACACTCTGACTTGCCAACCCTTGGAAAATGGTCCTTTTTGGGTCTCCAGATGAGCCCAGACCTAACAGGTGACCGAAGAATGTAACGTCGTTTTTGGAGGAGATACTTTTCAATCTACACTCTGAACCCATCATTATGGGTTTGTGGAGACCGAAAAGCCACGAAAGGAAGACGACTTTCTTTTACGAACAGGGGGGGCATGCCATCCATGAACCCATGTGTGATGTGTTCGTTGGTCTAACTGAGTTCTCACGGGGTGGAGCCTCAGTGAGAAGCTGTTGGTCTATGTCTCGTTTCTCGGGGATCCAGTGGCCAAAGTACCTGCCACTTGTAGAGGGAGATGGGAAAGTCTAGCGGGGATATGTGATCTAGATCTATTTGTATCAAAGTGGTCCCCAAAAAAATGCAAACGAAGGTCTTTGATGGTGTGCCAATCATGCGCGGGCGATTGAACTGGTCTAGTCCTCCACTTGGCAGCCATAGACGCAATACTCATTGAAAGAATAAGCGAACCTGATCCTGAGGGGCTTCACCAACCACGGCTTTTCAATGGAATTCTTCACTTAAAGCGGTGCGAGTCTGTTTCGGAGAGCTTCTTCGATCCAGGTCACGTGTTGGAAGATGTTCTCCAGGATATGCCGCCCCAAGGCTAGCTGCCCTGCTTGCGCACAAGAATCAACAACTGTTAGGGCAGCAACATCTTCAATCGGCGTCCTCATCTGCTCCATCTGAAGCAAGATTGCCAGCATTCCCTCCCATCTGCTGGCACTCAGCAAGGTGTTGAAAGTGACAATGTCCTGACTTGGCAATGAAACCAAGCAAATGGCATGCATTGATTTCTGAGCAACACAAAAAAAATAATAAAAAAAAACACTTGCAGCATAACGCAGAAAACCAAACAAAACAAATGCATGTAAAGGCACAAGATATACACACCCAGAAACTAACTAAGCATGATGCGAAAATAATGAGCCCTGTAAATCCCTGGCAGGCGACTCTGGTTATCTGCAATAGTGGTGGAGATGTTAGCTTTAGGGTGAACAAACTGTTCCCATCACCATCATCACCATGACCAAAATGACTGCAACATGATAAGATACATAGCAACAGTTGTCCACTGATATGAACGTGTGAAAACGATTCATGAACCTTGAAAGACATGGGTTTGCCGACTATGGGATTCCCACTAGCAGCTATAGTCGAAGCGGCCCTAACACCTGGTGCTGGTCCAAATTTGGATGTCCTTTGTGATCTCAGGATCGTTTCTTTCAATCCATTCACTAATTTTCTTGAATTTGCTTAGGGGACCTGACAAAAATCACACCTTCCCCAATTTCGATCATTTACCCAGTTCGTGGAAAAAAATCACAAACAAAATCCACCCCAAACCCCGACCTTCTCATCTCCGCCCGAGCCACTGGCACCACCGCGCTCTCCCACATCGCCTTCACCAGCACCAGCGGCCGCGCCCAGGCGGATCGGCGCGGATCAGCGGGTGCCGCGGACCCGCCGCGTGGCAACGAGGTGGTGGCCAAGAGGGCATTCCAAAGGATGGGATCACGGCGGACCTGACAGGATGGACCACTCAGCAGGTGCCCAGCACCAGCACCGCACCCGGGGTGCCGTCTTGTCACGGTCCTGGCAGACTCCTGGGTCCTGGTTGTCTGGGGTGGTCGAAAAAAGGGATCCAAAATGGAGTGTGTGTCGGCAGATCCCACTTCGATGGTCACCGACATGCATCGGAACATCCAGTTGGGGGGTTGCCGATGATGCCGATGTCCTGCACAACACGTGCATCCAAGGTTTTGTGCAAAAACCTCGTCATGTCAGTGCCCTGCAGAACCTCCCATGAACAATCGGTAAAGGGTCTCAGGTCTCATCAAATCCTTCGGATGAGATTGCTCCAGTTGCTGAACTTGGCGCCCCAAACCTACATCATATCTTCACCATTCTTCACCAATATTGGATATCCATAACTGAATATGAGTGTGGATCCCCTTTTCCCGCAAGCAGTTTCACCTCGAACCAAGAAGTCAACTCCGCTACACCCAGGCAACGGCCGGCCATTTATCTGCTGTCTATAGTAGGCTATCATGAAGTATATAGGTGGCTCCTTCAAAGCACCGAGCATGGCCGCATCCGGCCCAGCGACCCCCGAGGAAAGGCTCCGCAGGAGGGCCAAGGCCCGGCACCAGCCGTTGGGCACGCGCTCCTCGTCGCAGGCACGCAGGAGGCTGCTGCAGTGCACCTGGCCCAGGCGGGCAACGGTGCCATGCTGCCATGCCGTGCTAGGTGACCCGGGGAGGACCGGGCTGATCTTATGACCAATGACTGTTGTATATAAAGGGTGTCCCTACCTGAGGATTTACCATTGGATAGAGAGAAAAAGGCTACTGAGTGAAGTCACCTATTTTTTTGAGACCTTCACTGTCTGGTGTCCTCCCTTTGGAAACACACCGGGCACACGCTCAGGTCTCCGGTCTTCATCGCCTTCGCCCACGGTGAAAACCGCCATGCCCGAATGAAAACCACCGGCTTTGTGGAGGAGATCCGAACGAAAGGATGCCGTGCCATCCACGTAACCATGATTATTCCAGGGAGAGTATCCGAAACCAAAGAACTTTAGATTGAACTAGTTGATAATGATGTATAGAATTCTATAGATTAATGATTATAGATGGACTTAATGAGATGACAAAGTCATCCTCCTTGTCCGGTGGTAAGGCCTGACAGGATTTCATTTTATAGAAAAAAAATAGTATGAATCCAGTATGAAATACTGTGTGCATCATGATTCTCTATAAAATAAAAAACTGTCCTTTCTATCAGAAGCATAGCCCTATCCATGCCTGTCAAAGCAACAAAGCTACAGAATATCACCTCCAACAAACTGTATTTATAAAATGAGTTGGCCACAACATATTGAGACAATAGGCGCAGTCATCTAGCACAACATGCTGAAGAAAACATGCATCAACGGATGCGGGCGGCTCTTTTTGTGAGTTTGTTTGATGTGCTTGAAGATGTTTGAAGACATTGGTTTAAAAAACACTGTGTTTTCCATCAAAAGGTTTTGCTGTAGAATTATAGACTTGAGAGAGGAGGGGGTGAACGAAAGGTAGCAGGCAATCACAAGTAACCCTGGTAGAAGTCCATGACGGCGTGAACCGGCGCAGGGGGGATTTGATCCAGGGGGGGGTCCCCCCCCCGACGAATAGAATCAACTCTTACAGGACCAAACTCAATGCACAATCCCAACTCCTGATTGTAATACATGTTTGCTAAAGCAAGGAGAACTCAGGTAGCTCAAGCTACCTTTCGTGACATTCATCTGTCATCAAATGTTTTTTTTGAAGTATCACTTTGGCATGGTCACAGCAGCAATCCTCTTTCCCCCAGTTATGTTTGTATGACATGATGTTTAGATTTATGTTCTAATATGTTCTAATTTCCAAACTAACACTTTTATGAATTGTACTGTCCCTAGAGCATTTCATAGTGGAAACAAACACTCATTTCATAGAGAATTATATCATCACTCACGGGGGATACAATGTCAATAAATGTCTCGGCTCGACCCAGGTCTAATTGTTGAAGCAAGGTGGATTGCAGAACCATGTATTGTTTGTATGGTTTAAGTCTATAGAATTATATCTAAGAGTGGAACTTTGACCCCCAACAAGTAACAAATCAATGATCTTGTATGACCGTCACCTCTAGCCAGCGAGCGTTTCTCTATGCTTCCCCCCCCTCGTTCTTTCATGCTTCGCCTCGTCTGCCCGCAGCCCGTGCTGTTCCATCTCCTCCCAAACGTGCAGCGCAGCCCACCAACGCCCGACAGATCGGTACAGCTCGCAGCGAAACGCCTCACCCGCCGGAGGGACGGGTGGTGTGGTGCGGGTGGATAGGGAGGCGGTCGAACCTCGTGGATTCTGATGGGAGGAGGTGGACCGGGAGGTCTTGGGAGGTCTTGGGAGGCTCAACCAAATGAAAACACTATAGAACATACCAGAACATACTAGATGTAGTAGAACTGACTTCTGACAACTTCTGTATAGGCATGATCCATGATCCAAAATATGATTGTTTGAATTTGTTTGATATGTTTTGATGATACCCAAGTTGGATGATGACGTTTGAGACCCATGTAGTTATATAGCCAGTTTACCAACATGGATCCATCCATACACCCCACCCACCCGAGCCAATCATCAACTCTCATCAAACATCCCACCAAGCCAACCAAGCTACTCAATGGCTGTGGTCATCCCAACGATAGATTGAATCATCAACGAGTTCACGCAACAGGATATACACTTCTCCTAGAATTGAATTTTTCAGGGGTTCTCCAAAAGACCCCCCACCTCCATTGTGCGTCTCCCAATTCCTCTCAGAGGGAAACACACAACTGCTCCTTCACGTGGCCCTCACCTTCCATTCACCTTCCATGGCAACCATGGACCGCCTGGAACGCACGACCGCCGTGGACCCTCACCCTCACCTGTCGCTTCGGTTCCATGGAAGACAACAGCTTCACCTGCAACGGCCAGGCCGCGCTCCCGCTGACCCCGCGGAGCAGCTCAGCCTGGGTGGTCTGGTTGGCACCGAAGCATGGGCAGCGTTCGAGTCAACGAGTCTGGTTGGGCACACTGGCCATGGTCAATGAGGGGATGGTCCGGTTTCTCTTCTCATGCACCCTACACAGCTAAATAAACTTGGTGTTTGAATATGTGGAGGTGCTACATACTACAGCCCAAGTACTAGTCATAGGCAGCCATCTATATATATATAGCATTGTAGGTATTTTAAGTTGGAGCAAAATGAGTTTGACCCTCGAGGATGAGTTGAGAGCCAGGTTGGGTCTTTGCACTCTGCAGATTCCAGATGTACATACCCCAGCTTGCCTACAAGCCTACCACAGTCATATTGAAATGAACATCGCCTGTGCCACAGGATGCCACAAAGAACTCACTCAAAGTTGCTCTTTTGATGGAGCGCGAGGCTTCGTGTCCCTCAAACACCCTGGTATAGCAGATGCAAATAAGACTCCAACTAGCAAGTGTCTGGAATTTCCTGGATCTGAACATGTGATTTTGCAATCTTTTCGTAACTCCCTTTCATTCCCCGAACGAAATGAGCGAACTCCGCTGGCCTCCGCTCGCAGTCTCTGCATCGGAGCTCCGTACAAGAGCTGCAGGCTCTGTTGCCAGGCACCGCCTCCGACCAGCTGCAAAGCCCTCGGCCAGGCACCGCCTCCACTCGCGCCAGGAACCCGGTGCGGGGTCATTCGCGCCGCGGAGGGGTACGCCGCTTGGGAGGTGTTTTTAAGTATGTTCAATGTTTCAAGGTGTAGAACCGCTCTGGTTCAGACTGAGAAGGAGCTCTTTTAAAGCAACACAAAGAACGTATCACCTCCGAAATGATCAAAAATATTCAAATGTAATATATAGAGTGACAGAGCACTATCTTTTACCTGGCACCGGGATGCGATCGCGTCAACCCGTCCGCTTGTTCCACGCCTCCGTCGCCCACCGAGACGGGCTCAGCCCGGCGCTGGCGTGAGGTGGTCGCCAGGGAGGAGGCGAGCTGCCTGGGTCGGGCTCAAGGCGCCACGGCAAGCTGTTATTTCTTCTGCGGGGACGTGTTTTCCATGCATCATGCGGTCTCTTTTTGGTACCCACCTGAAGATGGGGTTTAAATATATAGGTTAGATGGAAACAAGTGTGTACACCGAGTGTCCATTGCCTAACAGGGTCGTGCCCATCTCCTCCATGCCTAGGTGCCACGGACTACCCTGCACCGCGGCCGCAGCCAAGCGCGGTAGAGGAGACCTGTCCATGGACGCGCGAACATGAACAAGTCGGAGATGCAGGGGTTGACCTCCCAGAAATATGAGGACCTCATAAGGAAAACCCAACATCTACGATTTGAGGGTATTCACCTATATTTGTGCGCGCGGTGATTTGGGAGAGGAGTCATGTTGAATTAGTCCGCTTTTGTCGGGCTTGACATGGATTCTTTGAACCCTTGGCTGCAGCGATGCAGTGATTGCAGCTGCACAGCTGCACAGCGCGCTTCTCCGTGCTTCCCCCTTCGCGCTTCACCGGTGCCTGTCGGTGTTCCCGCCGGGGCCTCGGACCGCCCGCGCCTGCAAAACTGGGCGGACAGTGCCTGTTGCCATTGCTGTGGCCGCCAAGTGTTCGCCCATGCATCTGCTGTCAAGGCATCTGGCAGTAGAGCTTCGTCCTGGTGAGAAAGACACAGCTTTCCAAGAGCTTTCAGGGTGTGACCAAAATCCTTCAAACTGCGTGCTATAATAACTCTATGATATCCAATGGTTCTATCATCATCTATCTATGATTTCAGTTGGCCTCCCCTGCCATGGGTGATTCCAAGCATGGCTCGCGAACTGAGACACATGATTTCTGTACATGGACTTGCCTTTACTATAAGTAGCATCGTTCTGGACTCTGAAAGTCAATTCAGACGCTCCATTCATATTTTTCTACAAATTGGCATGGTTTCAGGCTCAGGGATCAATGTAGGCATATGTCATATCTGCGTAGTTCCCATACATGAAGCGTCTGGGCAAATATACTCTTCTGGGTATATAGGATCTCTGCTGTTCAGGTTTGTGCCCCAAAGCCAGCATGGTAAAACTTTGGACGTCCAGCAGTTTCCAAGCACATGGAATTTATTGCACCCCACACCACTTAATATCACTGGAAAAGAAAACCCTGCTTCATTGTTGTTAATCTGAATGTTGACAATAAAACCAAATAAACATAGTAACTTAAATAAACATACATAAACCATAAGGGAGATTATCCAGTGCTGAAAATTTATCCCCTGGATGTCTTCCACAGATCAAGTACATGTCGACATATTATGTCAACATTACGATCATCCCGAAGTAGTAGACGGCACTACATGCACAACAAACCCCAACATGCAAATGCATCGATGTCAACGTTTGTGGTACAGCTACTCAACGTGCTAATTGTCAGATCAAACTTGCAGCTTGCATCATCTTGCATGTGTTCTAAAACATGTTGACAATTATCCTACACAGTGATATACAGTGATAAATCGGTTCAGTCCCCTGTGGATGGTTACTACGAGTCTTGTCTTCCTCGGTTTGAATGCGAACTACCATGTAAAACCACCCGGTCCGACCGATCCCGGTCTTCAGAACCGGCCTCACTTCACCCGGGATGTCCACATGTCCCGGGCGTCACGAACCCGCTGAATCGAATCCGCTGAATGACCTGCATCTGCCGAAGGATCTCCAGCGGCCTCTGCCATGGAGAGGCCCCGGCCTACGAGTTCGGTTCCGGCGGTTCCGCCGGGTTCCGGCGCACTGAAGGTCGAGGACGGCATCAGGGGATGTGTCGGAGTGAGAAGTGTTTCGTTTAACCTCTGGTGGAGTGTGGCCGGGAATCAAAAAGCTGGACCGCTCTTCCAGTGAAAAAAGCAGCTGCTTCTTAGCTGCATGATGCTGCATGGTAAAGATGACTGTTGATTTGGTGACACCATGTGGAGAGGTTTTGCAGTCCAAACGGGGGGTCCTATCAATCTACATCAATTATGTTTATAATGCTGTAGATTGCTCCAGGCGAGTGGTCCTCACGTGTTGTGCAACATGGTCTTCGCCTGCTTAAGAATTAGACCACCATTGCCACCACCCCTTTTGAAGCCATTCCAACCGCCTTTCCCTTCCGCCGTTTCTGCCGAGCTCCGAGGCCTTCAACGCCGAGTTCCAACTGATCGCGTCGACGCGCAGCCCCAGCTGCGCGCGCCGCGCCGAAGCCAACCACTCCGAGATGCGGCGCCAGTCGTCACAGGCCTCGCGCCGAGGCGTAGGCGTGTGCGCGCGCCGGAAGAGGCTGCTTGGAGGATGGCGAGGATGGTACAGTACTTGGTTTAGTAAGATCTTCGGCATGTTCCATGCTGAAATGAATGTCTTCCATATCCCTTGGACTGGTTCAATGTTGTACAAGCTGGAGAGACTTTGTTGTTCCAAGTGGTCAAAGCCTCAGCCAACGGCAGTCTTTTGTGAGAGTTGTTCCCCTGGCAGGATCTACCCTTGACTCAAATCATACCGCCTTCGGCCTTGCCAGTCACTTGTGTTTAGCAGGTCAATGTCAACACAAAACGATTCAGCAAAGAATCGAGTGCCGTAAGTATCCATGCCCTGAAAAAAGAAAGACACCTTTGACTTGAGGAACCAGGATTTCATGAACCACCCGTGGCCGAAAACCAATGTCTTACGCTCCAATTAATCTGTAGATATTCCAGTCCATCATGGAGAAATCAAACAGCCCCACAGATCGCCCACAGATCCCCGCAGATCGCAAAGATCAGGCACATTGATAGCAATGTTGTAGGTGGTCATGATGGATGAAATGTTGGTGTGTAGCAGTGCTGTCCTCAAGCAAACGCTGGGTCAATAGTGAGTGGCCTCCCAATCACATATTAACAAAAAAAAACAACGAAGCAACGGCCTCGTCAACCCCCCTCGGACATTCACGTGCAAAAAAACAATAAGATCACCCAGCAGGTTCTGTGAGGCTTCAGACAAACATGGCCTGTCTAAAATAGACGGATGGGTACAGCAGAAATGCAAGAATCACATGTCAGAATCACAGTTCAGGACAGGTTTGTAGAGGGACAAAAGGACGCAGGTCTTTTGGTCTGTGACATGGAAGGACCCTCAACGGGAAGCGATGCTCAACGGGAAAGCGATACACTGTAAACCTGGCATATAAATGTTGAGTTACTTTTATCTTGAGATCCACACACAGCCACGGGTCTAACACCAACATTTTCTTTATTGTTTCACGTTTTCCAAGCTTCAACATGTGGATTGGAAGGATCCATCCATCTTTTCCAGCTCCATCCATAAAGGCATGGAAGCAAGCGAGATCTGGTTGCAATTCACTTTCCCGCAGCGTATTCAGCAAGCAAAGCCCTGGTCGCCACTGCCCTGTCTTCTCGCAAGCTGACAGAGTGGCTCCATAGTCAATAAGATCCGGAGTAATCCGCAACAATAAAGAGGTCTGCAGCAACTGCAAAGGAAGTTCCTGAAGCCGGTGGCGGGCCATGGTGCTCCAATGGCTCGGGTTTGGTGGAAACACTCCACAAACATCGTTGCGGAATTTTTGACCATTCTTCGTTTGATTTGTTTCACTTCCATGGTCTGGAACCCATGATGTCCATGGGTGTTCTTTTATCTATACTGATGATAGCCGAGCATCCCACACCTCTGCCCTGCTGCATGCTGTCCTTGGCAACACAAGGGCCCAGAAGCTGATGGCACCTCATTCCATAACTTCCGAGTAATTGCAAAGTCCCTAAGAGGTTGCACCACCGAACGTGGGCAAAGAACGGAACATGTTTGTGTGCTGCTTTGACTCCTTGCAAACTATATAAACCAATGGTTTTGATATGTTGGATGGTCCATGTCAGCTGTCGGAGGACTTAGTTACTCTTCCTGAAACACATGTGAGAACACACATGGCCCCCCGGAACTGCACGTGATCGCACGTGTCACTCCACGTGTCACACCAAGTCGCCGGCATGTAGACAAAGTGGTTCCGTCGAGGGCGATGGACATCCTGGGTGAACGGCGTCTTGCAAAAGAGGGAGATCGGGGCCGAAAAGCACACCTACCTCCTATTAACTCACAAAAAGAGCTTGAGTAGATGTTCTGAGCACGGCCAATGACATCTATGACATAATATATATATATATATATTCGGTACATGTCAGGACTTGGTTGCCAATATAACACCCTGCCGGGGAATCGGGCCCGAAAACGAGAAAACGTACCCGCTTGCCGCTTGCCAGCCAAAAGTCTCACCCAGCTTTCGGGTCAGGTCCAAAGCTGTCGGCCAGAAACCATTTTGCGCACATGCCTTCATCGCCTCGGAAAGCGCGTCAAGCAGCCGTGGAGAAACAAAAAAAACAACATGCTATACCTGGATCCTCCTTTATTGGCTAAAAAAGTGCCGGACCTCAGTCCGGCAAAATTTTCCGCCGGATTCCGAAAAAAACCGAGGCCCTGAAAAACATCCGGATGCAAGATTTAGAAAAACAAATGATGAAAGGTTCGATTATACACAAGCAAATTGAACACGCTCATTCCACAACCCAACACTGGAGCCTTCCCGTTCCCATTGCCCTCGCCCATCCTCGCTTCTACTGGCTGGGCACCCAACGGGCGTCGTGGCGCTGTTTCTTTTTCTTCGCTGCTTGCCTTTTGCTTGGAGGCCAAGTACTTTGCGTGGTCCTTGTGCTCGGGGTCCTGCCACAGTCTGCCGGCTGTCGTTTTTGTTTGCGGGGCTGTGCGGCCGCGCGCAGTGCCTTTCGAACGGCAGCGCGCTGAGCACGCTTTGCCTGGACCTTTCTTGCTTCCCGAGCCTCCCGCAAGGCAAAAGCTTCCCTGCAGCTCTGTGGCCTGCCACAAGTCTCCCGCCCCGCCTTCTTTAGGTCTTCCCGTCGCTTCTTTTCCAGCTGCGCCACGTTCGCGGTCGCAGCTTCTCGGAGCCGCATGAGTTCTTCCTTTCGGTCGGCTTCCTCTCTCGCGGCTTTGGCGAGCTTGTCGGTTGCGCGACTCGCGACGGTCTTTGGCCGCCTGCCGTTGCTCTGCCTTCTTCGCTGCTTCCTGCGCTTGCACTTTCGGCCGACGATCCAAACTTAGATGAACCCTGTGCCAAGTATTTACCAAGGTTAACACACTTAGCTAAGTACTTACTAACTACCTAACTACTTATTTTGTATCAGGTGCTCGTAAAAAGATGTGATGACACCTTGTTCAGAATCACTTTGGAGATACAAGTTTAATTGAAAACCATCATTGAAAAATGTTTTGATTTTTTGATTGAAATGTAAAAGCAACAGGGCTATTGAAACATTTTGTCGCGCTGGGCATTGCATTTTTGAAGTGAGCACCAAGCACAAATTTTAACGCATTAGATACACAAAAACTGCTTGGTTGCTTCAAACAAAGACATATGTGCATTACAACATCAGACAGTTCTTTTCTTAACATCACAACAACATCGACTCAGCATTTCAAGCGTGCATGCAATGCCACAGCCATTACAGCTTGCTCAAAGCTTGAGAGCTTGCAGTGCCATAAGGCAGTTGAAGCTTGTCGCCTAAAAGAAGCAAACCAAACTTTTCGGTGCAAAGAAAAGGACATCTTGAAATAAAAAACAACAATGCTGGCAATAACATTTTCCAACGAAGGCTTGCAATGGTTCTGACAGCTTGCCATGCCAAAGTCAACTAAGGCTTGCAATAAATAGCAAGGCCAACAAGACTTGCAGTGGCAAAGCTCAAAAAAACTTGCAATGACAATGCAAAGCAATTGCCGTAACAAGGCAACCAAGTTTGCACTGACACACCCACATGTGATGCTTGTCATGATGAGAAAGCCAACCTGCTTGCTGCAACGAAACCAATAGAGGCTTGCAAAAGCCAAAGTGAAGCTTGCAATGAAAAGGCCAAGGAGAGCTTGCTGTGGCAAAGCCTGAGCAGCTGCTTCTTTCAGTGCACGCAATGCGCAGCGTCAATGCATGCAGTGTCACATGGCTGCAATGCTCATTGGAATTGTTTTCAAAAAGCAATCGCACTTGCGTTGACTTCTTACAAAAGAGTCAATTGAAATGGTGTAAAGCAGTGTGCCTATATACAGTGGTGTAAAACATTTACTTGCATTGTTTTTGCTTGAGCTGGTGTGATAGACACTAAGATTTGTTTTTTTGGTACGCGTATATTTAGTTTACTTGCGCGATTAAGGTGATTGTCATTATCAGTACTTCAGTTTTTTGAAGTTCTGGTGTTTGACACCCTTGAGAATACATGCATATAAGCATTACAAAACCAGTGAGCACTAACCTTCCATTCACAAAACAAAACCACTTAGGCTTACAGTCTGAAAGCCATTAAAAGGCTTGCAATATTTTGCAACCGAAAGCCACTGAGAGGCTTGAAATGCAAAAGCACTTGAAACGCTTGCAGTATAACAGCCATAAAAAGGCTTACAAATCTGAAGCTAATGAAATGCTTTCAATTCAAAAGCCATTGAAAGGTTTGCAATACAAAACCACACAAGTCATTGAATCTATGAAGCCATTGGAAGGCTTACAATAGATAGTAACAAAAAGAATATCGAATAAGTCTGTTTCAAGAGGTAAAAGATTCTCTTGATGTGTTCTTATTGTATCTAGATATAGTAAAGACTATTGAACAATTTACATGTATTTAGAATTGTCTTACTGAATATTTTATCAATATGATTATTGTTATTTGCTGAATTCGTGTCCTAAAACCTAGTTATGAAAGTTTTAATTGAAAATTGATCTAGGCACTGTGACTCTGAATTTGGGTATTGTAGATGATATTGTTAAAAAAGACTTGCAATATATTAGTTCATTAAATATGAACAATAACTATATTGAAATATTGAAAAAACTCAGGCTTTACTTCTTCAATTTCCTTCACCAAAAATTTTGTCAACAGTTTTATTCATCCGTATTTTTACTTCAGTTCCCTCACCGAAAATTTTGTCCACAGTTTTAGTCATTAGGCTTTACTTCCTTAATTTCCTTCACCACAAAAGCTGTCCACAGATTTAGCCATCATTGTTTTCTTCAACTCCCTCACTCAAAAAAATGTCCACAGTTTGAGTCCTATGGCTGTGTTCCCAAAATTTTGCGTCACCAAAATTTGGGTCCACAGCTCTAGCCATCATATTTTCCTTCAGTTCCCACAACTAAAATATATCACCACAGTTTTAGTCATTAGGTTTTGCTTCCTTACGTTCCTTCACCAA
>CAXAMN010021001.1:385796-401463 GCA_963970005.1 Durusdinium trenchii | reverse complement strand
CCACAGTTTTAGTCATTAGGTTTTGCTTCCTTACGTTCCTTCACCAAAACTTTTAGTCCATTATGTTTTGCTTCCTGACTTTCCTTCATCCAAAAGCTTTTGTCCACAGTTTTAGTCATTAGGTTTTGCTTCCTTCATTTCCTTCACCAAAAGACTTTTTGCCCACGGTTTTAGTCATTAGGTTTTGCTTCCTTCAACTCTTTCCCCCACAAGAATTGTCCACAGTTTTAATCATTAGGTTTTGTTTCCTTACTGTCCTTCACCAATAATCTTTGGACCACAGTTTTAGTCATTAGGTTTTGCTTCCTTGCTTTCCTTCACCAACAATTTTTGTCCACAGGTTTAGTCATTAGGCTTTGTTTCCTTACTTTCCTCCACCAAACAACTTTTTGTCCACAGCTTAAGTCATTAGGTCTTGCTGCCTTACTTTCCTTCACCAAAAAGTTTTTGGTCCACGGATTTAATCTTAGTCCTTTGGTTTCGCTTCTTTAAATTCCTTCACAAAAAAATTTGGTCCACAGCTTCAGTCATCAGATTTTGTTTCCTGCAATTCCCTCACCAAAAATTTTGTCCACTGTTTTAGTCCTTTGGTTTTACTTCCTTGATTTCCTTCACTAAACAATTTTGGTCCACAGCTTTAATCATCAAACGCTGTTGTTTCAATTTGTTCACCAATATATTGTCCACAGTTTTAGTCATTAGAGTTTGCTTCCTCAATTCCCACCTTCGCAAAACAAGCAACCAATGCTTGCCAAAAAAGAGCAATGCTTCCAACGCCCATTCCAAAAACAAATGAACCGCAATGAGTTTCAATTAGCAGCGCTTGCCTTTTACGCAAAATTATAACTATGATAGTAGCTGTTGATTGCTCTCAGCTTGGTTTACAAAACTGAATCATAGTGTAAATAGAAAAAATTGCTGAAGCTTGCTGCATGTCATTTCTCTGGTCGGTTTTTGCATTCTTACAACTACTGTTTTTGACCAAAAATCAACACCAATACAAGACAAATATAGATTGGACGAAAAAATATGTATTTTGGGTGCTTGAAAAAATGATGACTAACTTAGCTAACTTTTGAGCTAAACCTAATTAGTTAACTTTTGAGCTAACCACCTGCTAAAAGTTAGCACAGTTAACAAGGTTAGCCTAACTTGTTTTTCTTTTAGCTAACCTTCTTAAAGGCCCTAACAGTTTAACGTATATAGCATACTTTTAACATACATCTAGCATGTCTAACATAGATCTAGTTACTATAGTTGACTCAGATAACCTTTCTCAGTGCTTAGCAGGCACAGGGTTCATCTAAGAACCTCGGACCTCTCCCGCCGCAGGCAGCATCACCAGGAGGGAAACCGGTGGTGCGACAAGGCATCGGTTGGGGAGCGTCGGGAGGCGCCGTGACTCGACCTACTTGGGGAAGGTGATTGTCACGAAATCTGGGTTCGGAGTCCGAGTGCCCGGAAAAACCTGCCGACGCCCACGCGTCGCCCTTAATACCTCCCCGATTGTCAGCGCAGTGTCTTCCTACACCAGGCAGTCTATATGATATACTGTTGGGGTTGGGTAATCTCGTTGGGAAAAACCGGGCCACTCCTGCAGAGCCTTTGCGTCGTACTCGGCCGCTTTGTACACGCGCCCTGCACGGGTCGCAGCGAAGGTCGCCCGCCGCTCTTCGTCTGTGGAGCTGGTGTTGCACAGGTCGTCCAGGTACCTGCACTGGTACCGTGTCTTCGTGTGTTTTTGTCTGTCTGCAACACGTGTCTAGATCGTATCCACACAACAGGACGAGGGGCGCAGCTGCCCCTCTTATTCCGAGAAGCGCCGGCTGAGGGTGTAGACGTCGGCTCAGCCTGCCTGACTCGAGCGACGACCGATGGACGATGAGCGGAGGGAACCTTATTATGGCTCGGTCAAATTCTATAGGGTTTTGTTGCGCTTTGGTTAACTTTTGTCCACAACTCCACGCCCAATCTGCGACACTTCTTCGTTCGACAGCTGCCCTGTGCAAACGGTGAAGACCAAGAAAAGCTTCCAGCACCTCTCTGTGTACGACCCTTCCGTGGCCCCAGACTGCAGTGCACATATTCTACATGGCGGGCGCCCCGTTTCGCCTGCAAGTCCGAGAGTGCTTCCTGCGCGGCCTTCCGCTTGACGCGGATGGCTTCCAGCTCCCGGGAGAGCTCGTTGGCCACCAACGCCATGCAGCTCCGTCCAGGTTCTGCTCCTGGCGGTCGCTGGCGCTGTCGCCGCGCTTCCAGCGGGTCTGTGGCTCGCACCTGCAGGTCGCCAGAGACCCAAAGGCGCGCCACTGCCCAACGCACTCCGACGTCAGAGGGCGTCCAAGACCACTTGCAGCGGTCGCGCCAACACCCACGCACCAGGTCACATGCCTTAGCTGCTGAGTCGGTGGGGCGCGCACCGGTCCCTTGTTGTCGTGGTCAGGTCCGGTCCTCACCGGCCGCCGGGCCGGCGCGCTCTGCCCTTAGGAGACGCGCGGCCCGGCGACGTGCGCGGGCGCACCCTCATTACACCTCATGATGACACCTCAATCCCCTCGTCTGGCCGGTACAAGGGCTTGTCGCCCCACACGTCGGCCACTTCGTCCAATACCTGCTGAGAGGGGACGGTTGTTTCCGCGCCGTTAGACGGCAAGCTCTGCGCTTGCAGGCCTCTGTCACGAGTCTGAAATGCCTAAGAGCAGAACCTTCACAAAATATAAGCAAACTTGTGCCCAAGCAAAGACGTCCAAGAACAAACCAAGGAGTATGTGGCAAGGAGCCACTCTTTCTTTGCAACTGTGTCTCTAAAGCTCTTTTACAAAGTGGGTTGCTCTCCAGGATTTTTTGTTTGCCTCAGGACCTCGACCCCATAATCAACGTAGCAGAACTCATGGCTCCAGTCAAAACACTCAAGATTCAAAACCTTCAAAAAACCGAGTCCGGAAAGTTACGCCGGAGTACGGGAAATTACGCCGGATTTATGGGAAATTACGTTGGAGTTACGGCGCGCCATTTTTTGGCAACTCTCTGCAAAACATTGAGATGAAGAACAACACGCGTTCCACAACCCAAAACTTGTCCGGCTGCAAGCCTGCGCAGCTAGAACTGTTTCCCAGCGCCCCGACATCCTGAAGCAGTGGGACTACATTATCGCCTATGTTCTTTCAGCTTAGGTACACCCACTTGCGTCTTTCAACACGTGCATCGCACTGTTTCGAAATCTATTAGAAGATTATCTAAACGCATCTGATTGAGCCAGTGTGAGCCACTGCTGAAGCCGGTGGAATGAGAAAACAGCGGAACAGGCAAACGAGCACACTTTCAAGCAACATTATTTGTCAGTAGTGGGTTTACCTTCAAAGAAATGCGGATCACAAGGAATGCAAAGCCTTGAGAATCCACATAAAGTGACTTGGAAACACATAAAGTGACTTGGAAAAACTGCCGGACCAAATCCAGAAAAAACGCCGGAGAGTGGCTCACACTGGCTCAATCAGATCCGTTTAGGTGATCTTCCATATAAATGAGATCGATACAGTGCGATGCACGTGTTGATAGACGCAAGTGGGTGCACCTAAGCTAAAAGAACATAGGCCATAATGTATTCCCATTGTTTCAGGATGTCGGGGCGCTGGGAAATAGTTCTAGCTACACAGGTTTGCAGAGCCTGCTGGACAAGTTTTGAGTTGTGGAACGTGTGTTGTTCAGAATCTCAATGTTTTGCAGAGAGTTGCCAAAAAAAGAAAGCACGTCGTAACTCCGGCGTAACGTCCCATAACTCCGGCATAATTTCCGTAAATCTTGCGTAATTTTCCGTACTCCAGCGTAATTTTCCGGACTCAGTCTTTTGAAGGTTTTGAATCTTGAAGGTTTTGACTGGAACCATGAGTTCTGCTACGTTTTTTTGGGGGTCGAGGTCTTGAGGCAAACAAAAAAATCCTGGAGAGCAGCCCACTTTGTAAAAGAGCTTTAGAGACACAGTTGCAGAGAAAGAAGGGTTCCTTGCCACATACTCCTTGGTTTGTTTTTGGACGTCTTTGCTTGGGCACAAGTTTGCTTATATATTAATATTTTGTGAAGGTTCTGCTCTTAGGAATTTCGGAAGATGGGCGAGGGAAACGGGAACTGGAAGGCTCCAGTGATTGGGTTGCGGAATAAGTGTGCTCCAGAAAAACTACTCATGGCGCAAAGGCAGTTTGCTCCATTGTGTATGATCCAACCTTTCATCATCTCTGTTTATTTTCAAAATCTTGGGTCCGGCTGTTCTTCCAGGTTCTCGGCGTGTTTTTTTTTTCGGAATCCGGGGAAACATTTTGCCGGATTGAGGTCCGGCACTTTTTTTTAGCCTAAAAACAAGGATCCAGGTATACTCATATCTTCCTTTACATGTAATTGTTTCTTGTTTCAAATTGGTTGAACACTACGTAGAACATCGTAGAACTACAGCATCCAGCGACTGACATTCAATTACAAGCGACTGAGTTTCACAAAACAACCCCAATTTTACATACGTCGGGGGTCTTAGACAGGTGTTGCTTTCTTCTCGGGGGTCCGGACTGAACTTCTTTCGTTTGGAGATGCTTGGAGGTTTCGTGAGGTTCTGAACGTGAGGATTTCCCGCTTCACCGGAAGCTGGGTCTTGAGGCCGTCGGTGGGTTTGTGTGTGTCTTTGCCCAGGCCTGGAAACTCCTGACTGGACGCCCCTCAGGGGCAGCGGTCCAAATCTCTTCTTTTTCAGTAGTAGAAGCAGGATGCAGCTTCGAAAGCTCTAATCAGGTGTCCAAACTGGTGGAAGCGGTGAATCGGTATCACCAATGGAAAGCGTCCAAGCAGTGGAGGGTCCGGCAACCCGACCTAGATCATGAAAAAGATCGCCATGAAAGGAACGATGGATCCCCAAAAGTCAGAGGATCTTGGTGGTGGATATGTCCTTGATCAGTACAATTTACATCAATTTACAAGAGGGGTTTGGATGGAATCTGACTTTGAGACATGGCCATCTGACTTTTGAGACATATCTCTGATGTGTGAGTTCACTCTGAACGTCACTCCAGTTGACTCGTTTTTCGTTCGCGAGTTCGCCAAGGCACGCTGTTGTATGGAACTTGGTCCAAGAGTAGTCTCAAAGTGCTCATTCTGCCTGACGGTCTGGAGAACACACACACACACACAGCAGTTCCCGAGATGGTTCAGAATTGTCGGAATCCCAATTTCTAAAAGCAAAGAAGCAAACAACAAAGGAGCTAACAAGGACCTGGAGTCCACTGGGTGTTTCTTTTGACCCCCAAATAGATACAAAAAGTATAGATCCCCACTAAGAATGTCTTAGAAAGCGCTTCGATCAATTTTGGGACCACTATGATCCCGAACAAACAAAGATTCGGAATGGATCCGGCACTTAGCTGCGGTCTTGACCAGCCACTGAAACGGTGGGTTTATCTGGACTCCTTCGAGATGATCACTGAAACCCAGCTGGGACGAAGACCCAAGCCACCATTCGAAGACTGAGGCCAATTGCACCCAACAGCCCAACAGTCAAACCCTTCACCTTTTGGACAAATGTTCTGAAGCCACAGGAACTCCTGTAAAATTGCCTCCAAAAAAGGGAACCTCAAAGAACCAGCCATGTCAAATGCCCAATGTCTTCCACCCAAAAAACCGCTCTGAAACGCTGTGGTCTGCACGCGGTCTGCACGGTCGACCGCGCCGTGTCGACCGGGTCCCAGCGGCTTAAACATGCCAAGCTCTGCGTCCACCGTTCGACGCAGGCGCCCAAGACCGCCGTCGCAGCGAGCAGATCCGGCTCCGCGAGGGGTCTCACGAGGTCACCTGGAGAGGGTCCATCGGGTGTAGGGACGGTGGGCGACGGAGGTGGGAGATGGTGGATTAAAGCCAACGGGAGATGGTGTAGTTGAATACATTTCCCAGACACGACGTTGTGGGACTGCATTGCCAATATTGACCACCCAAAACCACCCCTGGCCTGATCGGCAGTCCTATGGCTGTCCCAGACAGGTCGTGTCTGGGTTTCATTTTATATGTGGCGACACGGACGCGAACCTGGCCCAAGGGTACTTCCCTCTCGACCTCCCGCTTCACCCACATGAGAACTGACGATGTACAGCCACAGAACGCAAGCAGCTCGCGCGAGCTGCTTGCGCGGCTCAAATGGGACACAAACGCTGGAGTCCACTGGAGATGTCTGGTCCTCATGGCTGCTGCAAGCCCTTTGGCCCTTGCACTTATAATGGTCCCGAAATAGACTGCGGTTTCCAATCGAATACATTTTTTAGTGGAGATCTACTCAGCCCTTGGCCCTTCCAAACGCTTGGAGCATGGGGAGGAGGTCTTGTCGACCTAGGGTCAGTGCCGAGGTTTGCGCGAGAGGAAGCAACATCAAACGGCGTAACGGTCACCGGAACAGTTGCTTGATTGACATGGTTTGCATCACCTCAGATCAACATAGCTGAGTTCCTCTTCGACTGGCATTTTCACCTATAAGTACATTCAAACAAGCATCAAATATTGTCACACAACCTGGCCCCAAACTTCAATCTTTTGTGAGAATCCTCTTCAATTCTGTTCTGTTCTTGAATCAAACAGCGTTCCTGGCTAATGCCTCTGGCATAGGGCTTTTCTAGGGTTTCGTGGGCCCGTGGAAAGGCTCCAGGCCACTTTGACTCGACCCAATGGGCCAAGCAAGGCTCTCCCTCGCTCAAAAACACCCATCACACCTGCCAGCTGCCACAGTGCCACTTCTTTACCTCAAAACCATGCAGCAGCCACAGTGCCCTCACCCAAAACACGTCCTGAACGAGCGTTCGCAATATGGTTTTGGTTCCACTGGGGCGGACATGGTTTCAAGTTTTCAGGCGCCCGCAGCACAGGTGTTAACTCCGCTGTGGTACACTTCGGTGGAAACTGGCAGTGTAACTGTCGCCGCCTCCAGTAAACAGCTGTGTTTAGTGTTTGTCTAGCCCTCTTTCCGGCAAGACCTAAGAATCATTCGGTATCAGCTGTGCCCGACCCGTTCGACCCGCAGCAAGGAGGTATACACTTGGACCAAAGCACCTGGATGGCATGGCCTCTGGTTTCCAGACCACTTTGCTCTACGAACAGGGGGTGAACTCCTGTTCGTAAGTGGGAGAGTCTAACATCCAATCATTGACTAATAGATTTGGCCAATTTCCTGACAGTGACAACCAACGGAAAACTGACACCAAAAAGTTGCCGAACTCAAACCAACATGGCCTCCATCTTCTGGGAGATCCGCTTTTTTGTTGAGTCTCCGCTGACAAGTGACATGCCGAGACCGCCTGTCCCAGCACAATACTGCTTGGTGGCCTAGGGGCAGGCATGACATTGGCATGCATGACGCTGAGCTTAAAGATCATCTGGATGATTAAATCAAAAGATATCAAAAGGAATAAACGATATGTAATCAACCCAGATCCCTTGATTTCAAGGCTCTTTGAAGTATCTACCATCCTCGGAACAACTGACACCGAAACCGGCAGAACCAAACTCACGCTTAAGCTCCAGAGCGGGCTGTCGACGTATGTCCGGAAGCTGTCGACGTGTTGAGTCCTCGAAACCATTCCTTTCCTTCCAGCTACCTTGTTTGTAGTGGGTAACTGCACATACCAGGGGTCACATGTCGGGGTGGTGTTTGGTCCCATCCAGTGAGTGGAGTAGCTGGGCACCCCTAACCTCCAATAGGCACCCCTTTGTGACTCCTGGTAGATATATTCCACATTGAAGTATATTCAAAGCCACCCGGGATCAATCCCGGTTGATCCCGTGAACGCATAGAAATGCAGACTGTGATATCCATTACCATCAATTGCATATTTACATACATACCAGCAGAACTGGGCGAAGTGAAGAACTTCTGACGTTGCGGTCCGTGCGTGCCGTGTGCAGCCGCAAAAAACGCGTACACGTCAGAAACTGCTGGACCGCTGGACCCTTGAAATCTCTGAACTGCCCCCAAGGTGCAAATCTTGATATTCTGCATATTTGATAAACCGCAAACTCTGTTGCCTCATCCAAGGCGGTGCCAAGCGCACGCTGACAATTGCCTTTGGAACGCCAATTTTTCTGCAAAAGGGCCGTGGTGGGCGGCAAAACTGACTGCTTTGCCCATGGTTTTGCAGTGCTTTGGTGACTGGACTGTTCCGCTCTGGATCCACTGGAGCTCTGTTGAGCTCTCACGGAGCTTTCAAAGCGAGGAAGATACGCCTTTTGGTGTCACTAATAAGACACAATCTGGGCGTCTCTGTTCGATGCTTCAACGGGTGTCCTAACTCGGAACTGTCCTTGGTTTCACCGAGGCGACGGTTTTTGGCATCTCCTGGAGAACTCATATCTGTGGACTGGGGTCTCTAAAAGAAAGAAAGACCACAAGAACGGACCACAGGAACGGAGCAAGGGACGTTTGAGGTTTGGATTCATGGTTTGATCCCGGAAGCCGGGACAGTACCAGGAATGGGGTAGACTGGGTCTAGGCACGGTATAGCTTGACCCACCAAAAATACTTTGTCATCGTTCACTGAAACATAGATCCCATGGCAGTGGTGTCAATGGACCCAACAAGCTGTTGTGTCAAGTCATACCCTACACCGACTTCGTCGTACCTCCTCAGGTACGGTATGACTGGACCCTCCTGGCACCCACCCCAGTCCCTCCTCAAAAGGTACTTGGAGGCCCAGGGATAAACATCACAAGCACAGTCCGAGCCCATCCGTGTGCTGCCCAAGCAGCCAGCGCTTTCGGCAAGATCCCATAGCAGTGCCTACTGAGCTGGACTCAGCCAACGCTTGAGGTCAATGGCTTGGAGTTGCGGCCCCCAGGCAGGGGGGACAAAAAGACAAAGATTTACCGTTTCGGGGCTTCACTGAGAAATCAGGGTTGGGAGATGTTGGGAGATGTTGGGGACATGGGCAGTGAGGCACATGCAGGCGACCAATGACCGATGGGACCCAGATCGATCGGTCAGCGGGCTGTTGATCATGTAAGATGCAAAGGAGACTCCAAACCCAGAAGTGGTCATCATCTACCTCGTTCATCATATTCTACGTGATCGTCACCATTCAACAAATCTATACCTCAAGCGCTTCAATGTTCATCCCGCAAGAGTACTTGTGGCCACGTGCAAATGAGTCTATGGATGTTTGAGTTTATCGTAGCTCCTGTAATACATGGTCATCATCGACCTTCACCAACATCTGGGTGTGTTTAGAAATAGGGACCTTCCAGTTCGACCCCAAACAAGAGGGAAAATAGACGGGTCAACCTGTTGGCTGGGGATCTCTCTACAACCCTTCGGCAACTCCGACGGAGTTCCACGCAAAGAAGCCACAGCAAATCAGATCGATTTCCAAGTCCTTGGGACGGCCACAAAACGGCGAGACGGACGGCGAGCTGAGCGAAATCCGAGCAATTTACATAATCACAAACCACCAAAGACAACGGCAACAACCAACAAAGCTACCAGTGGCCCAAAATCTAGCATAGAAATCATGTCTCTATACACTGGCCAGATGAAAGTTGCGCTTGTTGACGTTGAAACTCATGACAACCCTATCCCCCTAGAATCCTACACCATGAGACAAGGGAAGGTGTGGGCGGTCATTTGTCACCCCGGAAAGCCTTTTATTATAGATTTAAAACGGTGTGATAATTGACCGTCCCATACCTGCCACGAAAATCAGACTTGTTAATTCGATCCGCTGCTGACCTCAGAGTGTTTTGTAAGAAGGCTAACAAGCGTAAACTTTTGTCTGCCTGAAGTATTGACTTTGAAGTCGACGAAATTCTTGGAGATGTCCCCCTTTCGAAAAAACACATGGTCAACCAGCGTGCAAAGCGCAATGCGTATCCACACAGAATCAAACAGTAGTAACCAACAACTACTACCACCAAGCTTTGACCCAAGCAACAAGGTTATTCTGCACGTGACTCAGAACAAATACATACTCTAACTAAGTACGCCCACCGTCCGAGGTTCTAGTCTTGCGACCTCTTGCAGTGATGCAATGGTCATCTCCCACAGCAAGCTCCGGGAGAAAGACTTCAGGGTTCCAGTATGGCCTCAGTGTCAGCGTTTTTGGAAGTTTGGATGTATGTCTGGCTCTGGCTCTGATCCAAAAAGTTCAATCATCTGAGCCCGGCAATGTGAAAAACATCTCTGAGCTTGCTGACGGGTGAGCTCTTGCCCTGCCAACCAGCATGGCTTGGTGGAACACCCCTCAAATTCCCATGCATCTGGCATAGAGAAGGTATCTACATATTCTAGTTGATATCTGAACGAACTTAAAAGACTGCTACACCTGCAGCTGCAGCCTGCAGGAATGCCACATGTTGGGAGCTTGTTCCGTCGCCCAGTCAGTGAGAAGATGTGAGAAGTCCTTAAAGACTTGTCCGCCGAACTCCTCTGCCCGGCCACGGATGAGGTTGGCTTCCAGCTGCCTGCTTCGCATCTCTGCCAGCGCGCCGCGCCAGCTGGTGGGCCTGGGACGTTGGAGACAGGGAGACCTCCCAGGTGTCGGAAAAAGCCCGTTGGAAGGTTCGGAGAAATGTGGGAGTGGTTTAAAATATGTTAAAGGGTGTGTTCTTGATACCAGGAGACCTCCCAAGCAATGGCCCCTTGGAAGAATAAGGGAAATAGGCCAAACTCCATCAAACTCCCGTTGGGCGGATGTCTCCCTATGAATACCCGATTAAGTCGATGAACTGAGACTCTGGAAACTGCTCTGCACTGCTCCCATCAGTCACCCCAAGTTGGTTCACTCCGGTGTTCTGCAGGTTTTTCTGGAACCAACTTTGGGAATCGGAAGAGTCATGAAAAGAAGCATTTCGATGAAGGTTGATGTGTTGCAGAAATCTCCCGTATTGCCAGCTGTCAGCTCTTCCTTCTCATTTTGGTCAGGCCGGGTTCATGATGGATTGATCCAGTCGGACGCTTCGAAAAATAAAGCTGAGCCACGTGTGCTCCGTGGGACACTACAAGGCCGATCATTCTATGATTCGATCCAGAATGACGGATTCTAAGTCGGACTTACTGAAAGAAATGAGGGATACCACAGAATGTAGAACCAGGTATCGTGTTCGCTCCCTCCAGAATCCGCGAGATCTAAACGGTTCCAGCCCAGAAGCCAGCTGCCCTTCCTGAAAGGCTGCTGGTGCCTCACATTCTGACATCTGCATCAAGAAGAACACAGCCATAAAAAAGCCATAGCTTTCCGCATACCAATGGACTACCATACCAGTCTGGAATTCCATTAACACCCCACACTAGGCGTGTATTCCATCTTGATCTTGTTGATGCAGGAATGTTCACTTAAAGGCCCCACAAAAAAGCTACCCAGCAAAAGGGCACCTCTTGAACTGTCCAATGCCCAAACCACACCCCATCGGAACCAGAACCTCAGCTGTTTTGAGTATCAAAGGTTATGTTGGCACGTCTTCCATCAACACCGGTCATTATAGCAATTACCCAAATACCGGGGCCGGGGCCCGTTCGCCCTGCTAGACTGGATCCCGAACGGATGTAGATGGAGAGCTGCGTTCGCTGCTGATACCATCATACCGGTGGAAGATCTGCTTGGGCTGCGGAAGTTTCCACGTTATAAAGATAGCCGTTCACAGGTGGGAACGACATGCCAACTGGCGTCTCAGATCGGTCGAACAAATCCCTTCCCGCCCATGTCGAGCGGAGCTGAACTCTGTGCACTTGGGGAACATCACTCCAGAGCTCCAACAGCTCGAATCTGGAGACCCTCGGCTCGGCTCCTCCCACACTCTGTCACCAGGCGGCGTGCCCTTCACAGCGTGGGCGTTCCCTTCGCGCCATCCCTGCGCTCCCAGAAGCGCCATCCATGGCGGGGCACGAGTGCAGGCGGCCAGGGGCGAACGACGGCTGCGGGACGAGAACAGTTGAGAGATGTGCGTGTGTTATTGATACACAGGGAGACAGACACCCAGGTCTAAAGACTCTCTGGAAATAGATCACGACCCACTGCTTGGGGGGTCTCCCTATTTAAAAATAAATAAATAAATATATATATATATATTAATATATAAACTCTACAGCTATGCATGATTCCAGCTTTCTTCAGAGTTCAAAGACCTGGAGTTGAACAACATTATATTATAGGCATTTGGTGTCAAGCTGGTCCCAACACCATCTCTGAAACCAAGAAGACTTTCCAGATAATGAAGATAGGAAGAACTTGTTCTGGTGTGGAATCTCAATGATTCATAATTGTTTTTTTGTATGTCAACACTACTATCCAAACTAAGAAGCAGCTAGAGCATCGCTGTTCATGTTCATGACAAAAATGGACTAGTGACTAGGGCTTCGATTCACTCTTTTTTGGCCAAGCTCTTCCACAGCAGCATCTGCCATAGCCTGCAGCGCTTCCCCGTAGCTTCGGAGATGCCCACTCAAATCCAATGTGGACAGCAACACATCCTCGGTGATTTGACATTGGGATGTCCCAAAGCCTGGCCACTGCCAGGTCTATACACAAACGTTCAAAACAGAAGTGGTGAGAAGCCTCCCTTGAAGGCCACTTGTCTGAAAAATACCTTGTCACGCCAATTGACACACCATTTGACACAACCTTGTCACCAGGCCACTTGCATGACCATATCCAGTCCATCGTGCTCTCCCAACATCTCCAAGATCTCCAAAGCACCGCGCCACACAACTCCAGCAGACAGCGCGCGGGCCGCCGTGGACCAGCACTTTTGGTCGGGTGCCAAGATTGGCGGAACCAGCGGCATTTGATGTAGCAAATGAAGCACCATCCGCCAGTGGCTGCCGCAGCTGGACATGAGGATGTTGTAGTAAGATGCATCCTGAGCGGGGAAGAATCGAGGGCAGAATGAACCCCCTCCAATCTACAACCAGCGCACACACCCACTGAAAACGCATCCTCAGCCAGTTTCGAGAACAAATGCAAATAACTAAACGACCAAACCATACCAAACATTACCAAACCCTTCTCTTCAGGGTCACCTGTATCTTTTGGAGAATAAATCGAGACAAGTCCGCCAGAATAATCGAGGGTGAAGCCTTGAGTTGGACCATCATCTGAGAGAATTCCTGTCACATCATCTGTGAGAAATGGTTCATCAGGTGACTCAAACCACTTTTGCGAAACAGCAGACCACGTCTGCTGGGTGTCTTCCAATTCATGGGCTGCAAGAAGGTGGACCAGAACAGAGTTTGTTGTATTGAGGTGTGCAAAGTCCAGAACAGACTTTGTACATTGAAAAAACGTACCCGTCTTATGGAAAAAAAACACGAGGAACCCCCCCTCATGTTATAGAGGACATGGTCACGGGCAATATTGATATACAGTAAATTGCATCTGCTCCTGAGGTATGGGCCAACTTTATCCCAACTGGTGCTGAGGTTCATTGAGGTTCAAATGTGTTGTTCAACCTTCAACCCTGTGGTCTCTTCAACGTCCTCCATCACGAAACGATGGATGGCACGTCATTGGCACGGGTGGTCCGACCTACAAGCACCAGTGGTCTTTCAGGCGCACTCGGATTTTGTGAAAGGGTGTTTCATCTCCAAAGAAGGTGCAGGACTCCCGGGTCGTTCTGGATGTGTTTTTTTTGGCGCCGTCTCGATCCGGACTGAAGTCAAATGGCCTATATACCCTAGGCTTCCTGGCCAACCATTGATTTGATAGCCTGAATCCCGAAGCACCCTTGTTTTACTAAGGATTTTAATGGATTTTACACTACACAACCAGGTCAACTAAATGGTCTTGGAAGCCTAGGGCGTATACATATATATATATATGTGTGTATGCCATACATGGAGTGTTCTTGGAGATGATCTGATCTTTGGAATCTTCCAATGAAGTCCATGTGCGCTGTGTAACATCAAGATTGGATGGTACCAGATAGACCCATCTTTGGGCAAGGATCGACGTCTGCTGTTCTCTTCCATGTGGCTAGTGCCATGGTCCATGCTCCCCTCAAGGAGCACAAGGCACTGCAAAGGCTGGTGCGGGTCATGGCATTTGCTTCAACGCCCACGTTCATCATAGCCACCAGTGAGTCGAAGCCCAACTCCCACTGCAATGCCTGCGCACAGGCCTCGGCACAAGAAGGGGTGAGCCACTGCCGAAAGAGCATCGACACGGGGATGGACTTAGTCAAAATGGCGAACTCATGCAGATTGCGTGGTGTTTCATGGGTTGCCCTTTGACCAGCAAAACCATTGATTTTGAACCTGACCTTGCCGTCCCATGCCAGTCAAGACCCCGCCCGCCCTGCTTGACCCATTGCCACCATACCCGTCCACCTCTCATGGAAGCACCGGTCCACCTCTCTTCGCTCCCACAGGCGCCCACGGGCGCCCCCGGGTTCCTTCGTTACGCTCAACAACCAAATCGGCGAGCTGGCGCCCGCAGCGCCTCCATCCGGGCCGAGAAGGTCACCACATCGGGCTGCAATGACGAGGAAGACAAGCCACGAAAAGCATCAAAGGCCCGAGGCCATTCGGAGGAATCTGAGCTCAGACTGATCCTTGGAATCTGAGACAGTATGAGCAAATGAGCTCATGTTCGCCCTGATGTTCCCTTTTTCTGAGGTGAAAACAGTTTTGAAAACAGCGCCTGTTTCGACCGAGATTTTGCCTTTCGCGCGAGCAAAAGCACCTACATACAAGTCATTGGACCCCGAAGTGTGATTGGAGATTGGTCGCTCTTCCACATGTTCAAGGCTCCATCTGAAATTAATATCTTATCCAAAACAACAAAATCAAAGATGTTAGATAACGTGATATTGCACATATGACAATACAAAACGTTCCAGGGGCTACAAATTGGGGCAGCTTAACTGGGTACCCCACAAATACTTCCATCCACCCCAACTTGGAACCTCTGCTTAAACAATTTTCGGTGGTCAAAGCATTGACTCCAATGCGGTCACCTTCAACTTGACTTGTCGACATCTCTTGCAGGATGACCAGTGCTGACTGCCAGCGCTTCTGGGAGGCGACGACCGAGTTGTAGCCTCAAATGTCTAAGAGCCACTCATCAACACACATGCATTTGGAGTCGACTGTAGTCTCCAAATTAAGGCAACGACGCAAAAAAATACTCATGGATGATGGACCATGTCACAACTTTGTTTGGGTTCATTTTGCTGCAACAGTTCTTGTTCGATGCTGTAAAGGCTCTTTTGGACCTGTCACTTGTCACCTGTCACACCCCCTCAATCAACCGAGGGTTCGAGGCCGACTATCGAACATTACAGATTTACGCGGAAGAAGGAGTGGTGTTTTGCAAACAAAACATGTTCCCTTTCCTTTGACTGGCTATAAAAAGGACTTCTGCATATGAAGATTGAAACGAAGATTTAAGGCACACGAATCAAATCGATTCAGATACTTTCACATACCTTGATACCGATGGACAGGGCACATCTGGCACCTCATGGATAGGACCCGGGGGGGGACAGGGGATCATCTGCGCACACAGCCAAGATCATCTGCGCACACAAATCTGGATCATCTGCGCACACAAATCTGGATCATCTTCGCACACAGGGCACATCGGGTGGTGGGGTGGGGTGGGGCTAATGACGTTCACCTCGACTAGCATTCATATCCAATATCCCAGTGTTGAAGTAAGGGTGC
>CAXAMN010021001.1:345178-385696 GCA_963970005.1 Durusdinium trenchii | reverse complement strand
GTGGGGTGGGGTGGGGTGGGGTGGGGTGGGGTGGGGTGGGGTGGGGTGGGGTTGGGGTGGGTTGAGTGGGGAGGGGTGGGGCTCACACACATCTGAGCACCCTGGATTAACACCCGGCCTGTGCACCTACCGTAAGAACCCAAAGTATGGCCACTGTTTAGGCACCCCGCATACGGAAGCCGCGTGTACATACATCCCCGCGTGTACAGACGATCCCCGTCACCGCGTGTACAAACGATCCGATTTCCGCGTGTACAAACGAACCCCTGCCCGGGGGGGGGGGACCGCCAAAGACCCCCAACAGACTTCCTCCGTGGAGCTGAACACGTCCACCTCAGCGCGAAGAGCGTCCCCTCGCTCGAAGAGCGTCCAAGCCCGTGCCCAGTGGCCAGAAGCCGACCTTGGAGCAAGCGGGGTGAGGCAATGGGGAGGAAGGGCTGAGCTCAACTGAACTAAACTGGTTGGTTGGTTGGTTGATTGGTTGGTTTCTGGCTAATGGTAATGGATGGTTGGTTGGTTCAACTAAATTGGCTAATTGCAACTGCGAAAAAGAATGCACGTTCGCAGCTATGGGGTCCGGAATGCGTTCAAGAAGTCCTCTTACAGTTGATAACTTTTATCCTTGTATACATATATACATATATATACGTATTTGTTGTGCGCGTGGCACTGCTATGCACTGCTTCCGGGGTGTGGATCCCAAATATCCCAACACTGTCACTGGCTTCTCAGCCGCCAGCACTAGCCTTGCATGGCGGCCACAGCAGCAACAGCAACGGCAATGCTCATGTTGATGGAATTTTCACTTCACGGCATCAAATATGTTCACATCTTCAACTGATCCCTCAGTTCAACGAGAGAATGAAACTCAACCGTTGGTCCACCCCCTGATCCAACTTCGGGGAATCCGGCTCCCCCAACAAGGTTGCTTTTAGGCCCACCACTGATTGGTTGGGTCAACAAACATATTGATCATATTGTAATATAATACTATATATATATATTAAAACAAAAAACATTCCAAAATAATACATTCCAAGAACACACATATTATAATATGTAATACATTCCAAAAGAGACAGCATTGTTTAAAAAAATCAGCAGATCTAAACCGTCCCAATGACCTGGAGAGAGTCGTCGTGCCAAGCGACAGCAGAGCGTTGTGGCCAGCTGTGGTCAAAGTGATGGAAGCACAGGGAAGACATCCTGATGAAGCTATTCCGATTGGTTTAAGGCTTAGGAGAAAATCTACAGAAAACTCGCCCAAACTATGGGTGTCCTGTAAATGTGCACTTAAGGAACCAATCCAGCGAAGAAAATTGAAGAAAAACATGGAGGAAGACTTGGACGGCTTGGAGACTCCACATCTAAAAGCATCACCCCTGACGAAACGGAGTCTCCATAGAAACGATTCCTGGTTCCCCTTATGGCTCAAAACGTCCTTTATGGGAGGTGTCCACTCCCCTCATTTCATAGAGGTGTCCACTCAGGGGTATCTAGAAGCACCTACCGTACCTGAGAGGGTGCATTCCTACCTGCCAAATGGGTTCTTGTCAATGAATCCATCCCATCACGCGCTTCTGTGTGGCTCACTGTAGCACTGGGTGCCTACAGTGACCCTTTTCAAACAGGTCCAGCCACCAGCCTCAACCCTCTTGGAGCCTCCAAGGCGAAGACCATTTTCCAGTCCTTCCTTGAAGGCTTTACGGGTCCCGGGTCAGCGGGGTTTCCAAGGCCTGGGTGTGAATTCGACGAAAACCCCTCAAAGCGTGTCACTCTTCTTAAACCCATACTAAATCCATCTGAGCTCTTTTCACCTCCAGGTGGCGTCCGAGCTCCAAGGCCTTTTGCCAATGGGAAGCCGCTAGCAGGGCACTCCAACCTCAAATCCGACGGTTCTGACCGGTCTGATTCTACAAACATGTAGCAAACCCAAATTTCCGGATCGTCCAGGTCGAAAGTGATATCTGATCCTCCGATCGTCGTTGCAAGGTGACAAGCATTACTGATATTGAAATCACCCGTTTTTTTCAGTTGATGACCCAAGTTGGAAGTCTGTAAGTGACCTGTAAAACAGGCCTGTTGGTCAGTGACCGAACTAACCAGGTTCGGTCACGTTCGGTGGCGGTACTTCTGATCGATCGGGGGGGTTCTACAAACCAAGTCAGATCACTCGGCAAACCCGATCAGTCAATGACAATGTGTTCCTTTCATTTGGTGTGCCTACGCGTGCTTTCTGAGAGCCAGCTTTATTAACCACATATTGTAACTTAAGCAAAACACAAACCTCAATTTCCTCGTGCTTGGAACTTCCCTGTGAATATGGTGGTTGATCTAAATTCCTTTCATCTGGAAAGTGCCTCTTCGCGAAAAAAAAAATCGCGAACCCCATGTTTTACTTTCGCGAACTTTCGCGAAGTATGATCTTACATATTCAGAAGAAGTTCGGGTACATGGGTATATATAGTAGTTAAAGGAAAACTATATAGGTATGCATGATGTAGCCCCCAACTCAACTTTGCAACCCCTAACTGACTTCTCACCTGGAGCCCCATTGCGTATGCATTCCCGAAAAGTTCCGACTATATCCATCCTACAATCTTTCTGTCTGACTTGAACCTAAAGAGACATGAGGCAGCCCCTTCTCAGGACAACCCGTCTTTCGCGAAGATTTTCGCGAACTTTCGCGAAACTTTCGCGAAAAACCGGACATGTTTTGGACAAATTCCCAAGTTTCTTCAGCAATGGATCGAACCTTTCCATTGGCGTACCGAGTTTCCTCTGAGACGAAACCCGGAAGACAAGGCTTGGTGACAATTGCACAAAGACTCTGATTTCCTTCTGAGCTGGTGCTCTGAAAAGATCACAGTAAGCAAACAAATAAGGGTCCCTTTACCTACAAATAACATACATGGTTACATGAACTTTCGCGAAAAAAAAGATTACTTTCGCGAACCCTGTGTTTAACTTTCGCGATCTTTCGCCCGGTTGGTACTTAGTAACCGAAATGGCTGTTCCATATGAAACTCCTTTCATGGACCTTTAGATCGATGCCCATATGCATATCCGATGTGTCCACGCGGTCACACGACAGGAGGTTTTTGTCCATGAAAACCATTCTGTTCACTGGTCTGCTCGAGTATGCAAAGGGATGCTAAAGAAAGATAACACCGCGCCCTGCTGACTGTGTTCTTGCGGGCGTTTGTATGGTGTGACAGGCAGTTCAACACGGTCACCAGACCACGCAGCACCTGAGTGAATGAGCGAGTGACTGTGAGCGTGGGTGAGAATGAGAAGCCATGTGAGTGAGAGTGAGCGTGGGTGTTGTGAGTGCGAGTGAGAGCGAGAGAGTCAGAGTGAGAGTGCACGTTGTCAGCGTGAGAAGACAGAGGTCAGATCTGCAAGCTACACGATCACACATCTGAGAACACAGTCACCAGAGCACACATCAAGGTAGTGAATGAATGAATGAATGAATGAATAAATGAATGAACGAATGAATGAATGAATGACTGAATGAATGACTGAGTGAGTGAGTGAGTCGCCCACAGTCACCAGAGCGCCCTAGGTGGAACCACGCCAGGATGCTGTGCCTGTCACGAACTCAGCTCTGCACGTCGAGGGTCACAAAGTGCTGTACCTGCCACGAAGTCTGCGCATCGAGGTTTAAAGTGCTGTGCCTGCCACGAACTCTGCGCATCGAGGTTCACAAAGTCCTGTGCCTGCCACGAACTCTGCGCATCAAAGTGAGGTTCACAAGTGCTGTGCCTGCCACGAAATCTGCACTTCGAGGATTACAAAGTACTGCGCCTGCCACGAAATCTGCACATCGAGGTTCACCAAGTGCTGTGCCTGCCACGAAATCTGCACTTCAAGGCTTCAAGGTTCACCACAAGTGCTGCGCCGCGAAGCGCGAAATCTGCAAACGAGCCACATGTCCAAAAGTCACGATTCACTGCACCTGTCACGAAATCTGAGCTCCTCGACGATCACCACCATGTCCAAAGTGCTGCACCTGCCACGAAAACTTAATTTCGAAGTAAAACAGCTCCGATCCCTTGCACCTGTCACGAAAAGTCGACTTTGAAGCTCGAAAACACGAGGTTTCCATTGCACCTGCCACGAAAAGTGACCATCATGTGCGGAAATGCGCACGACACCACAACAAGAGCGCAGTCGTTAGAAGCACCCCCCGCGGGCCCCCAGACTTTGCGAGCCTGCGCAGTCGAAATGCGCACTGACGATGTCGAGAGGCATGAATGTACTGTAAATAGCAGCGAATTAGCCGGTCACGGCCGCGCGCTTCAGCGATCTAAGCATCAGCTGCTTTTCACTTATCGTAAGAACCCCTAGTGTGTCCACACTGTTTGGGAAAAAACACATGAGAAAACACACGCTTGCCACCTGATGCTAGTCCCCGATCTAAAGTATTTGAAACCTGTATCGCTCACTCCCCCAAAAAGCTACCATTCCTTTGTCCACCCAACTACTGATTGTAGTGAGGGGGAATGGGTAAGAACGCCTAAGTAACAGGCAAGAAGGGGCAAGAACACCTACCTACGCAAAAATGCATTTAAAATTTGAACTAAAGCATTCAAACACTAAACAACATGCAAGTATATGCAAGTGAAGCAAAAGTGAATTCCTGATGTACAAATGATTTTCGTCACTGTGGAAATTCCTGGAACCAGTGGTGGGTGGAATCTTATTGCCGCCAAAAGGACAAGAATGCCAGAAGGGGACAAGAACCCGTATAGGGGGCAAGAGTGCCTAAGCAGACATTTCTGGCCAAGAAGAGGTTCTAGGTACAGTATTTGTATATCCAATCGGTTCAAACAGTGCTGCAGCGTTGTTGGCTCCTTCCAGATCTCTCCAAGACCAGCTGAATCCAGCTGAAGAAAATCGTTCCCACTAAATAGAAAACCAAAGAAACAAATCATGAAATTCATTACACGCTCCCCTCCCTGGCTTCCCAGTTTAAATCCGGAATTTATTCGACCCATACATACATGCATAATACAACATAACATCACATCACATACATACCGATACATACACCCTCAAAGAGTTGTCATAACACAGGCTTATACGCGGCGGCTTTTCGCGATGACATCACTATATCCATACTGACATCAGTATATCCTTCCAAAACCATCACCAACTCGTCCACACCAACTCATGCAGCCGTGCCACACACCGAATCCAGCTGTAAGCCTCCATCGTTCCAAGTGTGGGTTCCCACTTGCGCACGCGCCTGCGCCAGGCTCAAGCCTTTCCGCCAGGGATGTGCGGCCAATAGCGGGGTCAAAGCCATCTGGTCGAGCTGGACCTGGGCCGTCCAAGCAGCACCTAGGCCACGCGATCCCGCAATCGGAGACCAAAGCGAAGTCGTGGGCGAAGCTGGGAACACCGTGCCAAACATGAATGCAAATGCAAATATGTGGGAAATTAAATGTGTCTCAAAAAAGGTGATTTGCCTAAATTGCACTTCCATTGGACACTTGGACAGGATGGCAAGTCTAAGGAGGTGGTGCCATCAAAAACGTGTAATTAGGAATGCGTGTTTTCAAATTATTCCATATGTTTCCGATGATGGTTCAGGTTCTGAGAAAAAAAATCGGACATGATTTTGCACATCGGACGGAGCGTGGCCCCAATCGCTCGAGCTCCGGACTCAAGAAATAGGACGACCGCTCGGTTTGGAAAACGGAACTTCGAAGTTCACCCCCTGTTTGGTATTTGCAAAATGCATCAACATTCTCTGCCTGGGGCCTATTGAATCGATTTTCCACGTCCGAATGTGGGTCAGAGTGTATCTCCCTGTTCCAGCCTCCCCTCGCTCGAACTTGAACCAAAACGCCCAACACCACTTCCACCACCCACGGAACCTGGGACCACGATATGGTTTATCTTCAAAGAACTTTGTGTTTCTGTATGTCTGTGTTCACCAACTTTAAACATTGGTTGAAAACAATGGCGAATGAACATTGAGTGGCCTGGAACGAATTGGAATGACATATAGTGAACAAGGTCTGTTTTGTTGTGAAAAATGTCACTGGCTGTGACGGCTCCACATCAAATCGACCAGCCCTCGATTGAATTCAGGCATACACTCGTAACTTCCGTATTGAAATTGTAACCCATCAAAACAACTTAGGAGTGGCAACGTTGACTTCCCCGCGTGTGATTGCATACCTTTCTTTTCATATACCTTTAAACTATTAAGTGTTATCATAGCTATATATATATATCTTTAAAATGCTTTAGTTTTTTGAAATATATGTTGTAGGATGTTGGCATTTGTTATGTTTTGATTTGTTTTGGAACGATGTTCATTGCAAAGAAGCAGCCTTCAAGTCCCAACCTTCCACAAACACGTAATAAAAGGAACACTGCGCCCAGTGCCGCTGGCTGACGACGAGGTTGTTTGCGGCGCGCACGAGGTGTTGTGTGGGACTTGGGCCCCAAATCCGATCAATACCCAGTCAGTCAGTCGTACAACCACGGTAAAACAGGTAAAACCATTTAAAAAAGTCACAGGACCCAACAGATGAGGAGGTCGCTTTTCTACTTCCCCTTTCTCAACTGGTCTTGGAATTGATTGGACGACAACCTTTCTTGGTAAACGCGAATCAAACGTTGCGCAAAGATTGCGACGTCACGTCAAACAACATTAATGTTGTTTCAATGTGTTTTGCAACATGTATTTAAGTAATGATTTGTCTATAGTTTGGAGTTGTCAAACGGTTTTCTGGGCAACATGAAAAACAAACATCATTGGAAACCGGTACCCTGAAACCTAAAAATTGGCCCCAGTCCGAAGCAATACGTTTACAAACAACATCAAACGACCACTAACTCTGCTATTTGGGGTCCAGGATTGTGCGAACCGAGGTGCCGGCAAACAAGAGAGCTTCATGCCAGCTCAACTTCAAAGCGCAGGCGTTCATGGCATGCCTGAGGTCTTCCAGAGCAAACAACATGTCGGTTCAGCAAGGAAAGGTCCATGTTCATTACGCAACACATGCCTGGATAGTACTACCTCCTGAGAAGGTACTTGGGCAGGCTTTGGGTGGAGGATGTGCTTGGATGTTTCTGGCAATGAATCGGACTCCCTTCAAGGCAGTCTTGCCACAAAAAGGTGCTCGCTAGTTTTACGTGTGATGCCCCTACTGTGCAGTTGCACGCATGTGGCTAGGATTTTAAAACAAGTTTACTTGCGGCATCACAGGGCTAACAATCACAGGGCTACGCACAAGTCGACAAACACAGAAGCCCCTCAACATCAAGGCAACATTCAGAAAAAAACATACAGATTGCATCCCTTCCTTGGCTCAGCCGTGAGTGAACGTCCCAGGTGCGTAAAAGTAGCGACATCGGGAAAAACTCGTTGCAAGTTCATCATACCTTAGCTTCACTTCAATGTCCAACCTACTTGGGAGTGCTTCAGTCAGAGACCCGGCTAAAAGGAGAGCTTTACCCACGGCGCGGCGGGTTACACCAGTACTTCCAAACAAACACATGGTTTCACTGCCTGCGCGCGTGCGTTCAAATGCGAAGTTACAAAAACAGCTATGAAGGTACCTTGACCTTCGGGTCAGGGTGTCCAGGGCTGGGGCTTCCATTGGTGACCCCGACATGAAGGTGCTGGTTTGTTAAATTCTGCATGTCATTGCATTGCGGCAACGGATGTGAAGACGGAGTTCTGAGAAAACATGCCTTGCATCAAGTCTTGAAGAAGGCTGTGTACAGAACCTATACCATGTGTATAGAACGCATAGTACTATAGCATACTATATGTGCCCGAAGCCTAGAAGTCCCGACGATTTTATTCCACTGAAGTAGAGGACGCTCCTTTTTTATCGTCTCCAGTCTCAAGTCTTTAAGGTCGCCGACTTCCAGGTTTTGACATGGGGTCAATCAAAAAGAAAGAAACCACCAGTCATCCATCGCGTCATGTTCAACTCGATACATCAACTCAATCCACCAACTCCGCTGGCCGCTGTTTCACCAGCTCCGCCGGCGTCTCCGTCGGTTCCCGTCTGTTCGGTACCGGTCGTGCCGCGGTGCGCAGAACTGCGCCGCTGAGCTGCCAAGGCGTCCGGTGCATGGCTGCGTTGAACGAGATCCTCGGTGTGAACCACCGAGGACCGTGCGTGCGGTTGGCGTGGTAAGCGGCGCCCAATGGTGAGTCAGTGGACCCAGTAAGCTTTCTCTGCGTATATCGCGATCAATGAGACACTCACACATATAATAACATCATGAAGTTTTCGTGCATGTGATCCCAAAAGGAATGATTGTATAAACCATATAAAACCTAATTAATGGATCTGACCCCTCCCGTGCGAATCCGCTAGCAAGTCCCTTTCGTTTCACTCCAACATCGCCCCAGTCAACTGTGGGGTAGCTGTTGAAGAATCCCCAACTCAACCAAAAACCACACCACAAAATCCACACGAAGATCCGCAACCCGATCTTTCAGTTCCCTTCGCCATTTCGCCGCAGGTCATCTAGACCGCATCTTTCATATCCCTTTGTCACCCCTTCAAATCCCGTCTTCTTCCCCTTCAAATCCCTTCCTTTCGCCGACTCGAGGTGCACGTCGCCCGCGATGGAGCCGCTGGACATGTCGGTCAGCAGGGCGCAAAGCCGGGTCCAAGTGGATGGCGTGCCTCCATGGGCAGCTTTCAACACGGAGCTCCAGCAAACCTGGGAGGAAAAGGCAAAGAGCCAACATCCAAAAGAACCCAGAGCCCAGAACTCATGTTGTAGAATGTTCTAGATTGTTCTAGATTCAAGGGTCACTGGACATTCATGAACCCAGAGGCCAATAGGGGAACACCAAAAGGTCAATTTGCGTTGACATTGAGCAATCAACAACCAGCCAACAGGGCCAACACCATCCATATCTATATGACACATCGACTCTAAACACGTAACTTTCATTGGACCCAGCCGTTCGCTAAGTAGCTCGGTTCCATGGCTTGGTAGTCCCCGGTGGTGCCATCGCTCCCGACGAAGGATACTGAGCATTGCAATTGGGAAGGCTGCCAGTGTTTGGGGACCATAGTGAGGACCCCTGCCGAACGCGAAGTACCACGCAAGCTTCGGCTACTTGGAAGGCATATATACCTACAAGGAGCGCTTCGCTTCGTCACCCTGTATCCATCAGCTCTGAGCAGCCACATCAGCTCGGAGCTGCCACCGGCGCAGCAGTCGAAGCGTCTCGCTCGTGTGGCGCCACAGCGGTCGAGCGGCACGTGCACTGGTGACACTGATCAGGTTCCGCTGGATCCTGAGCCGGCTGAGCTGAATGGGAAGGGTCCCAGGGTCATCCAGGGTCCAGCTTCGAATTAGCTCGAGTCGATGGAAGCTCTGGAGAATTCGGAACATACACCAGCACCACCGAAGATCGCAGGGTGACTGGATGGTTAAACTAGTTTCAACAATGGTCATGGGCCATGCGGTTCTACAAATCACCCTTTCGTGGGTGGTGCTGGCAATGCAGTACATTTTTCTAAGAACAGAGGCATCAAATGGCGTCAGTGCCAGGTACCGTAATGTTTGTTGAATTATTGATTGCACACTTGGTGTCCCCCTACTACTCAACATACCGCAAAAAGCCACCTATGCTAGGGAAGTACGCATCTAACTTTCAATCCATGCCAGGACCTTGCAACAGGTGGTGTTAGGACCCAAAAGGTGGTGTTAGGACCCAACAGGTGGTGTTAGGACCTGACCAGATGTGGTGCACTAGGCCAGCTGTTGTCACCAGGATGGCCAGCTGTTGGAGGGTCCAGGTGCGTGTCAGGCTGGGCTAAAGAGAGGAGGTCATGCTGCATGCTCCTGAAAAAAAGGGTTTGTTGGAGGCTGGAGGCTTGCTACTCACTACTCCTCAAGAACCCCATGTGACCACTAAGTTGCAAAGGAAAAAAGTCCTCAAGAGGTGTTTGTTCATAGGTCAATGTACTAATTTGTCTGCAGGCTGTAAACCACGAGCGTCATGAATTATGACAATGTCAGGCGTCCCTTCTTGGGACATCCGGATGAATAGGCTGCCCAACAAGCTCCAGCACCGTCCACGCTCCAGCGCATTCAGCACGGCAGTGTAGCAAAACACGTCGGGCACGAGCAAGTCGTCCTTTTTCGGGGCCATGCCAAGAAAGGTCTCTCCAAATGCTCAGTACCAACGGTATTTCTTGGAGTCTTCCTGCATGCCACAAGGGGCCTCAAGGGTCGTTTCTGGTCCAAGATCTCGTTCTTAAGTCCATATACAGGGCTCCTGAAAGTCCCGACGTTGATTGGATTTGGGGAATTGAAGAACCGGGAAACAAGTACAATAGATTCCCCGGGATTCACCCTGTTGGGGGAAATCAACTACCACCCCGTTAACAAAAGAAAAGGTATCCTGATCTCCGTGCTTCAGCAGGAAGAACGTTTGTTCTTTACCGAATCTAACATCTACGTGGATCAGCCACGGTCGAACTAAGAAGAAGTCCATTTAGTGGATCCATCAGCTACGTGGATCCATCTTAGTTCGAATTAAGAAGTCCATTTTGCATGGCCCTGTTTTATAACGAAACAGCCGTGGAGAGAGGAAATTCGACCATGTGAGGTGACAAGCTGTGCGTCGGCAGCAGAAATAAAACAGGCTTTCGGCCGGGAAGGACGGTCAATTTGGAACATTCAAGAAGAAAAACGTACGTCCTAGGTGGTATATCCATCAACATAAGATCAATTGCCACTCCTCCAAGGTGAGGGGTGGGTGCTGGTAGATCGCTGGGTGCCGGTCGCTGCGTGCTGCTTCGTCTCATCTTTATGTAACATGTTTTTCATCAGATCCATTTTTGGATGAGAATGATGCATGATGATGCAGGATGAACGCTGCCAATCATCCTCCAAGCTTCATTTGATGCTTCTAATCCATCCAAGGACTTTCTCCATTTGGTCGCCTTCGCATAGCTTCCCAAGAGCGCCTGGGCGCCGGCCGATGGATGCGCACACATCTTTCAATCACCAGCAATGGGATCAGCTCCAAAGCTGAAAAACTGTTTGTTGAGTGGTCAGTGGTAGCTTAACCAAAGTTCCGGAGGCAAACATACAAATGAGGAATACCGAACCACCCTATGCGTTAGTCGTCATAGATATATTCAGCAAGATGGGCGACGTCATACCTATGAAGAACCGAGATGGGGAAACGGTCTTACCAGCGTTGAAGCAGAGTTTTAAGAAGATGGGTTTTCCAATGTCAATATACAGCGATGATGACGGAGCATTTCAAGCAGTAGTCTCAAAGTTGTTCAACTATGAAGCAATCAATCATATCATCACAAGAACACACGCTAATGTTGTGGAGCGTTTCATCAGAACACTTAAGAACATGATACACGACAGGGTTAGATTTAATAAGGCAGGATGGACAAGTATGCTCCCACATGTCTTGAAGAAATACAACAACAGCAAACACTCATCAACAAAACTCACACTCACACCCAACGAAGCACACAACGACAAGAACCACATGGATGTAAAAGTAAATCTGACGAGAAGAGAACAAAACACGAGGAAGTATGTTGAGATAAAAGAAAACGAACCTTCATGAAGGGAAGAGGCAACTACACCGATAGGAAAGAGACAGCCAGCAAATGGTCTAAAGACAACTACAACGTGAAACGCATCAAATACAATACAACGGGAAACAGAACCTTTCAACTGGAAGGATTGACTAAACCCTTCTTTCGTCACGAGATACCAAAGGTTTGATATGATGTCATAAATCAGTTCTTCGGGTACTCTGTATAGTTCATCTTGTGTCTTCTTCCTTTGTTCATCCCATCTGCCTTTACACGGTAGTCTTTGTGATGTCTCTTTGTGTCTGTTCCCTGCCATGCTATTACAATCCTTGTTACATAAAGGTCTAGGTTTCCAACTCTTTAGGTTCGTCCATATCCTTGTCCGCCTTCTACAATCAAAACCATACTTACAATAATCCACATCGTAGTAATCAAACTCTTTCATAAAGTCCTGTTCCTTCAAGAGTCCCTGGATTTTCTACAAAGAATATTCTCGGTTGAAAGTAGTCTATGATTTATGATTTCAATGGTTTTCCTGACAACGCTGTTCTCATAATCTATGTCTAACTCCCGTCGTTTTTGCTCTGCTGTATTCGGTACAAGGCGGTGATGCCCAAATTATGTCAAAGTCTGTGTCATACTGTTGATAGTCGAGTCCCATTGTAGTGTATCTTCGTTGATGTTTGTGTTCTTCAAATCTAATGATATGACACTAAAACCGAATTCACGGGCAACTCTGCCAACACCGTCTGTTCCACTAAAACCGAATTCACGGGCACTTCTGCCAACACTGCCTGTTCCACTAAATAACTCCAATAGTTTCATATGAAAGTATCATACGGAAATATTCACGCAAGTTCATAAAGTCCGGTTTCATCGTCTTTGAATCCTTTGTAGAATTCTAATGTCGGTTGCTTCGGTTGCTTTTGGAAATTCACAATACTGTTTCCTCTTATCGTCCCACGAACCAGCGGGTCTTCCTATCTGCTTCTTTTCAAAGATTTTGTCCATCCTTTCCCTACTAGTATCTCTTCTCCTCCTTTTTAGCTTCAGTAAGTCTCCATTATGGTTTTGATGAACTTATTACATCTGTTCAGTTTGTTTGTCAGTTCTAGCAGTTTATCGGTGTTCTCATCCATATCACTCATAAATATATAGCTATTTATATGTATACTGTATATATATATATATTAAGTTAATCCGTATCACCTACTGCCTATTGATAGTTGTTTTTTGCTACTTCTTGGTGTTTTCATTACATCTTATCATTAGGTTAGTGCTTTCTTTGTCCTTGTCTTCTGGCGTAACTTGGCGGTTCCACGAAAAAGAAATACTGTGTGCTTCAGTGTCTAGTTTTGTCTCCGTTGTCATCTCTGCTTACATTCATTGTCTTATCACTCTTGCTGAGTTTGAAGGAGCACGGATTACACTTAGACTTTATACGTACCTGTTGGGTTGATTTCTAGTTCATTTTGTATTTGTAACTTTCCTCTACATAAAGGACATTCACAGGTAATGAATTTGCTTTTTGGTTTTTGTTATTCATCCAGTTTTATGGTAGTTGGTTCTTCATCAAATAGTTCAAACTCTTCAGGGATGGGTGCTTTATTCATCTTTGTGTTTAGTTTTTGTTCCAGTGGCATTTATATTACTTTTCAGATAAGTCGCTATTAACCGTGACAGTTCCAGTGAAAATTTACAACACTGTTTAATTTCAGAATCTTTGACAACGGGGTATTTATCATCACTAATTCTATGCTCCGTATCATCCATCGCTGTTATGTAAGCATCGTATTCAGAAAGCGTCATACTATATACAGTATATATTTAGGTTTTTTCTACAATAAAATATTACAATAGCAAAATCTAATGATAGTGCTTGGGGGAACACTATGTATGAATTCAGCTTGGCAAATCTCAAACACTAGGGTGGGGCAAGTCCATCACAAAAACAAACAAATTAGCGACTTATGTGGATTGAAGCGAACTGTCCCTAAATGGTGTCCTATAATAAGAATATAAACATGCTATTTTCTAAAAAAAATTAAATATATTCCAATGATAAATATCAAACCCTATAAACATAAGGAATACAGCAGTAAGCAATCAAAGTATGGTTATATGGCACCGCTTCCCGCAAGAATTCTATTGAATGCTCCGTCGGAAACGGGGAAAAGAGTAGCACTGACAAACCTGATAATGGACATCTACAAAGACTGCTTTGAATAGATATACATATTTTCACCCACCGTCTTTATAGATGACACTTGGACAGACAGTGGTAAAGAAATACATTGAACATGCGATGGAAATCAAACACACCGACTAAGACCCCATATACTTTGACAACTTTGAGGAGAAGGACTTAAAGAACATCATAGACACGCAGGAGGGAATAATAATGTATATGAAGGTGAAGGAATACAAGCACCTATACAACATATGTATCATCATAGACGAATGGGCGGACAACGAACGGGTGGTCAGAAAGAACAAGGAACTAATCAAACTCTTCACAAAAGGGAGGCATTGGTATGTATCACCTTCATGACTTCGCAGTCCTACAACAAATATCACCGGTAGTCAGAAAGAATGCCACACAACTCTTCTTCAGACTTCGTAATCAAAGCGATTTGGAGGCAATATTGGATGAGTTAAGCGGACTGTATGACAAGAAGACACTGGACAAGATATACGGAATTGCGACGGATGACCGACACGGTTTCCTATATGTTGATTTGATGCAGTCCGATAAAACAAAGATGTTCTACAAGGACTTGAACAAACAAATCGTCGTCAATCAAAAATAGAAATTAATAAACACGTCCCATACCTTCAATAAAATCATTTATAAACATGTATAAACATGTATAATATGCTATTTGTTTGAAATTGTCGTGAGGGAGCACTTCTATTGGCCAAGAGAGCAGGAATCAAAAACGACGTGAATGAGCAAGAGGGAACGCACAACGAAGAGGTAAAAGGAAAAGAATAACAACTTGAAGAAGAAGAAGAAGAAGAAGAAGTACAACCTAAACAAAGAAGAGAAGAAGAAGAAGAAAAGAAGAAGAAGAAGAAAAGAAGAAGAGAAGAAGAATGCCCAAGTGATGACCAAAACGGATATGAACAAGTTGAAGCAGAAGAACTACTCCACGAAACCAATTCAACGAAGCGGTCTTCTGTGCCGACTGTAATAAGTATATGTCCAAGCACAACTAACGCTACAACCACCTATGTAAGCCGCTTCAGAAGAAGAAGCAACAAAACGCTATGGTTAAGACTGCCATTGACGCGGAGCAGATGAAAGCGGATATTATGAGACACATAAAAGGAAGGAGGCCGCAATCAAAGAAGAGAAGAACACCCAAAAATAACTATAAAATTAAAAGTTTAGCATCCAAAATGTTAGAACTATATATATATATGTCGATTGACAAGCAGAAGATGGGTTATGAGGAAGCAAACACTATAGAGCAGTAAGAACTTATCGGGAAGCAGTCCCGTAGATATGAACCAGAAAAATATATACTTCCATAGACCACTACTCTCACGTTGACAACAACAGTGCTAGAGCGCCAGACAACAACTACCAGAGACACCTAATTAAAGAATATGTTGGAGTATCACAACCTTGAACACGACTATAAAGTCCTACGAACCAAACACAAGATAAAGGAGGAGAACGAGATGATGTCAAACGAAATACAGAGAATAAGACAGATAAATAAAAACCACAGACTGACCGAAAATGGGGCAAATGTTCAGGCGATGAGGAACAGGATAGATGAGTATAAGACATGGTTGCGAGGTGGAGAGGATCAATAGTCTAATTTACATTGTCTGATATTATACTATTATGACGACTGCAGTCATCAATGCTGAACAGGGATTGACAAGAGTGCCCACTTATGCTGGAGTTTATAAAGGAACTAGACAAATAAAAATTAAGACCAATGAAATAAGGAAGGTGTTTGATAGGAACGCATGGTACTTTCACGAAAGTCCACAGGGTCAAGCACGGAACACAAACAACATCCACCCAGCAGACTTGCAGCACATGAACTTCAAAAAATAGCAGAGGAAGCGACCACAAGGAAGGAAGAAGAGCGGTTCGCTCCCTCCTCCATTCATCCTCCAACTTTTGTATATATCATCCATCTCATCAATCGACGCGTCATCGTAATGGCTGTCGTCGTGTATATCTTTCATATCAAAGCATAAAACGGAGAAAACTCTCATCCGCCCATCCACCAATCCATCCAACTGCTCCGCACGAGTTCCAGACCTCACCTGTCATCCTGAATCGATGGATACATGTTGTTGTTACATAAATGTTTGTACATCGAAGCGTGTATGGGCGTATATGTATAATGTAAATGTCTGTGTGTATGTGTGTCTGTTTTATGTAATTACATAATTATATGTGCATTGGTTGAGCTGTTCATGAAAAAAGGTTGTCTTTGAACATTGTCTGGTCAAAATTCACGCTCCACCCTATGGTTGAAGTCTGAAGACTGTTTGCAACGTCATTCTTTCAATTCTCCGGTTCAACCTTCTGATAGACAACGACAGTGATGTCATCTCAACCTAGGAGTGCGGAGGATGCGAAGGGTGAAACAGTTGTCTTTCCAACCATTTGGAAAGGTTTTGGAAACATCTGGATGTGTTCAGTCCAAGATAGAAGGGTTATGTTCTGACCGTTGGAAATACGAATTGCAACAAAGACAATTTGATCATATTTGATCAGGTTTCACCGGTCTTAGGACAGGTTCTTTCCGAGTTCCAAAAAGTGGAACAAGGCCCCTCGAGCAAGGTCAAGATATGCGGTGTTTGCAAACCTGGACGTCATCGCACTAAGTTGGGACGGCTCTGCATTCGAATTCCGTTCGAAGACCTGTTTTTTGGAAAGCTGCCACAACATGCCACAACCCTTCCCGGATGCTCTTTTGCTGGAATATAGGATGGAAAGAGGTTGACGTCAGCAACTTTCCAAGAGAAAGGAAAGCAATGAGTTCATATTCCAAATCGCTCAGCGAAGTTGGCACTGGTGAAACTGAAACACTGCAAAGAGAGCAGCTGAAACACTGCGAAGTTGGACAGAAAACGAATTGAAAGAAGAACGGCGTCTTCCCAGCTGTTTGCACACATTCCATTACACTGATACATCATTGGCGTCTGAGTCAGCGTCTGAGTGAGCAACATTGGAAAGCTCCGGCTCTGCGATGAATTCATCGCGACGATTGGGACGTAATGGGACATGATGACTCCAGGAAAAAAGGATATCATCGATCTTCGAGATGAACAAGATAGACGTAGCATCCTTCACAAATTCCATGGAGTTCGAGGAATCCATCAAAGCCAGCGGCAACACACAGAGCATGGTTTTCTGAAAATAGCAGTTGACCAAAAAGGACATGGTTACTCGGCTCAATGGCCAGTGCACTCGGGTTCTGAAGCCTGGCTTTCCGAAGTACACACTCCAGAATTTTTCCCATTCAATCCTCCACTGATCCTGAATGATGTCCACAATTTCCTGCATGAAAGACACGAAGGCACCAGCGACGAAAAATCCTGTTGACTTCGCTGGGACAGATCCGTTTGCATAGGCTTCGCGCTCCAACACCCCTTGCAGGACGAAGCTGTAGAGCATCACCTGGCCACCAAAGATCGCCAAACACTGAAGCATGTTCCCTAAGTGAATGTCCGTGTACACACTGGTCGGCATCAGAGACTCCACCACGAGTATCGATGCGCGCCTCTCCTCCTTGGCCGCTCGAAGTTGTGTGGCGCAAAAAAAGATCGTGAAGACACAGAGAATCAAAGGCATCACCATGCATACTGCCAAGGCAGCAGCTGGTGAAGATTTCAGGCTGCCGAAGACCAACAGCTGCCACATTATGCTGTCTCCGAACCGGAAAATGGTGAGCTTATTAACCTCATCTCGTTCTTCCTCCGGCGTCTTTGATCCTTTCGTTGTGACTGTCTCATGTGCTCGAAACACGCAAGTCTGGAGAATAACTACCAACAGTTGGGTGGTGAACATCACCAGCCCAACAATGACCTGCCACCTGCTGACCCAGGCAGCAAGGGCCTCCATAACATGCTCCATGCCTAATGAATGGTTCGATTGAGCCTCTGGTGCCTGCAGCACATCTCAGCACATGTTATCGTTGGGTCCTTGCGCCATCTTGCGCCCACATACTCAAGGTTGGCTTCGCTTGGTATGATATGTATTGACTAAGTTCATATTTCATCTATTTTCTTGTGTATATAATTTGTTTTTTGCTTTACATACGCGCTTGTGTTCTGAGACACTCAAGCGGATGCTTCGCACGTTAGGTTTATCTTTTAGATATCTCCTTGCCTATACATACATTTGGTGGCAAGTTGTATGTGTTTTTCCCAATGCAGGCGTGCAGCCCATACCCTCCCTGAGTTTCCGGCAAGAGAAAGAAGGCCCACGAAGATGAGATTGGTGAAGGTACATCATCAGCGGAAGGACATGACACAAGTAGCCAAGAATAGGCACAAAAAGACAATGAATGTCCCAAACGAATCCCTCATCCAAATCAAACATCCAGTGAAAGTTCAGGGCAAAATTGTCCCACAATCCCCACAAAGGTAAGGATGAAACATGGGACAACTACATAAACACAATAACAACCAACATAAACCCTTGGGATGTCCTAGCATCCCCCCTCTTACCAATTTATTAGGGAGGGATTTGTATTAGGGAGGGATTTGGGGGCAGGGAGCGCGGCCTCCCTCCAAAGCATGGAAATCACTGAGTTTCTGCCCCTTTCTTCTGTCCTTTCTCTGTCGCTTCCTTTGCATGCTCCATTGCTCCCTCTTCCTTCCATGCATGCTGCTTGCTCTCTTTCTTGCTGCGTTGATTCCTTGCTTGCTTCCTCTTCCTTGATTTATTTTTGTTTTTTGCCTTGCAGAGAAAAAACATGTGGCTGGCGAGTGTAACCACGCCTGAAGATGCGATTCACAATGGAACTGAATAACCAATACCGTTTTGCCCTCTTCTTTGCAGCCCGACAGGAATGTCTTTCTCACAAGAACAACCAGGACTGATCCTTATCAGCCTCGAGGTACCAGTACTCAGCTGGATGGCAGACAATTTTACAGTGTTGCGCCACCAATGACCATGTTGTGAGAATAATCCTCAAGGTCTAAATGGTTCACTCAATTGTTCAACATCTCTGTGTTTCAAGCTCGAAACCATCACCACCACTCCCCACCCCGGTCTCCACTCGCTTCACCGAGCTTCGCTGAGACAAAACTCCTTCAACAGAACTCGCCGTGTCGCGCACGTGCGCAAGAGCGCGGCAGCGTCCGTCCAGGACCTCCGGTTTGATACGATGTTTGGGACGGTCGCAAAAACCGCTGTCCATGGAGGAAAACCGCACATCTAAGAGCACAAGCATGCAAGGATTGGAATTCTAGTTCTGGAGCCTTAGCTGATGTTTTACAATCCTAACGGAGAGGGTTTTTCTATGTTTTTCTTCATCAAGGACAGTGACATACCGTTAGTCTATGAGTCTGTGAAATTGTGATCCACCGGCATCGCTCGACCCAAGACCAAGCTAGGAACCTGTACTCCAAATGGGGGTTACGTGTCCGCTGAAAAGGGAGTCCGTTCTTGCTTGGGGGCTTGCTGCGGTTTTTGGGATTCACAGTGGTAGCGGAGCCCGGTAACGTCCGGGTCTCCTTCCCCCTTTTTGGTTTGGGGTCGACTCCCTTTTTGGTGGGACACTTAGCCCCCGCTTGGAGTTGTGGCTTTTGGGATGGCCGGACAAACTCAGGCCGTCCCACCATCGGATGGCGATCTAGATGAACCCGTAGCTAGGAGGATCGCCAACCGCAGGTTCACCCGGTGCGCCCGATGGCATGGGGACAGACCGCGAAGCCTTTCTTCGGTTCCAGAGGTTCCTTCGTCTGGAAGGGAGCAAGAAGGGCGCGGTCTATAGTGGACGACGTCGTCAGCGAGACGACGAGGAAGAAGAAGAAGAAGATGGAGGTGGCGACGGCCGGGGGTCGGCTGGACCACCACCATCGTGGGACGGAGTATATACTTCATCAAGGCAAAGCTATGGATCGCCACGACCAAGGCCAAGGGCCGCTCCCACGGTCCCCTACTTTTGAAGATGTTGAGTGGCGCTCCATTCGAGCACTACAAACACTGGGCAAAAGACCCAGAATGGATGGCTGATCCGCATGGCGCTGAGCGGCTCCTCAATGACATGGACACCCCAGAGAAGTATGGAGACGATCAACAAGAACACATGCTCACCGCTATGTCCAGGATCACCTACCACTTGAGGCGCCAGCGGAATGAGACCTGGCGAGAGTACTTTGCGAAGTGGGATGGCGCCATTCGCAAGGTCCACCAGCACAAGATCACCCTCCCTGAAGAGTATGAGGGCTTCCTGATGATCAACGGCCTTCAGCTCACCGAGACCGAGACCAAGGCCATGCTGAACTACACTCATGGATGCATCAAGCCAAGCTCCATCAAGAGTTGGCTGAGGAAGAACGAAACCCGCCTGTCAGCTGCTGAATTGGGAGCTGATAAGAAGAAGAACCAAGTCAACTTTCTCACGGAGTTCGAGGGACACCACATCGCGAACAATGACCTCGAGGAGAACGACGAGGACAAGGAGGAGATCGACGAACTTGAACAGTGCATCATGCACCTTCAGGACGATGCCGACGGCGACACAGTCCTTAGTGAAGGTGAGGCCGCCGAGATCTTCTCCACCTACGTGCAGCAGAAGAAGACCTACACCCAATCGATCAAAAATAAAAAGGCCAGAGAACTGGTGCGTGGCTACGGAAAGCGAGACCGGCCACTTCGACCGGGTTCGTACTCGGTCACCATCGCCGAGTTACAGAAAAGAACTCGCTGTGCCGCAACTGCGGCCAGATCGGGCACTGGAAGCGAGACTGCAAGAATCCGCCCCAGAAGAACCCGGACCTGAAGACCAACGAAAGTCCCTGGAGAACACCGATGAGGCCTTCTTCATCGGACATCTTGCCGAGGACACGCCGGACTTCGAGCATGACCCGACGATCATGGAGTCCGACGCCCTGAACCTGACTACGAGGTCTTCTGCCATGTACTGAGCGGCATGGAGTGGCTACTCCCCTGAGCCCGGCCGGTAGGACCTGGCAGCCAAAGGTTGGCTATGCCACGGATGCTGGACGCCCGTCCGCGTCGGCATACATGGAGAGTGACCTTTTTCGTCCGACCGGTGTTGAACATTTGTTTGTTTTCGAAAACATGTTTTGCAACCTCGTCTCCAAGTCTCCCCAACGCATGACATGGTGGACGCGACTTGTGCCACCGTCGACACAGGGTGCCAACGACTTGCCATCGGTGCACGAACACTTCGAGAGTTCGCTCAACATCTCCCTGAACCCCTGAAGATCATCCTCACTCCCGAAACGAATAGGTTCAGGAGCGTGCATCAGACATCAGTCACATCCAAGGTTGCTACAATCCCATGTTCTCATGGGTAGCAAGGGAAGCTTCCTGAAGCCTGCCGTCTTTGAAAACGAGGAAAGCTCTGGTGCGCGCTTCCTCATCTCTCTCAGCTTCCTACTCCATTGTCATGGAGAAGTTATCCTTTGTCATGAACAAGGCCTCCAATTACGGCTTCGAGGAACTCCCGAACCAGTTCCCCTTCACCTTGGTCCAACTGGTGCTTTACGAATTCCACTTCAACAATACAACCAGGTGCAAAAACAGGCACTCGAACGAGAACAAAACTCGATGAACCAGAGCACTTCGGTCGAGTTTGAGGTCTTGAAATTGCAAGACGGCTGCATGGAACCGCCGAAGCTGAGTACCACTCAAGCCACGAGCCCTTTTGCTACTCTCTGCACTCAGCCGCTTGCCACGCAGACCGCTGGCCAGAAACGTGTTCGGGCCAGTTCAACTCCCGAGGAAGAAGACCTTCAACAACATCGAGTCCTTCAATCGTGGTTCCGCCTGATGAGACGCTTCCTACTGGTCCTGATGCCCCTTCAGCAGATGCTGGAAAGGTTCATGGACCACATGCTCAGCACCAAGCCACATCGAGAGGCCCTGAAAGAGATGATTCGAGCCCTACCAGACGAAGATCTACCGATGATCCAGAATGTGGCCCGCCAGGAGATGAATCGACGAGAAGATACCGGGCATCGACCTCAGGAAGATGGACATTGGTCCAACCTCAGCGAGACCAGCACTCATCCAGCTCGTCAACCACGACCTCCTCCGGATCCCGTTCTCACCGAAAGGTGTCGGCAGATCAACAGTCTACCAGGTATCGAGATGATCTTGGAACCACGCCCGAGGTGTCATTGCGCCCTGCAGTGCAAGATCCACCTCAGCGACTCGGGCCCAACGGGACACAACTACGAGAAGCTGTACTTCCGATGCCCCCTGGAACTGGGACATCAGTGCCGCTTCGTCCAGTGGTGCGATCAACAGCCTCTTCTGAGCCTCGAAAGCTGGCGTCACCGGCAACAGCCTGGCGACGATCCTGTGAGCTACACACAGATCCTGGAGGCCATGATCCAGACCAAATGCCAACACAAGGAGACACATCGAAAGGGATCGAACGCCTTTCTCACCAAGGTCACCTGTCGCACCTGCAACAAGGTCATCAAGTCCGAGAAGATCGGGAAAAAGGAAGAGGGGAACAAGTGCGACATCCTCGAGCTCGGCTCCACCATCCCGCCAGGGGATTCCCTCTCCGGCGACCCCTCAGACACAACCTCGGACGGCGCCGATCTGGAGCACCTGACCGACTACCAGGAATTTCAAGAATACCTCCGTTGGAAAAACCAACGACAACCTCCGAAACGGGCCGAGCAGTGAGACAGTTTACCCCAAAGCTGGAACGGAAGCTTCGAGCTGCCATTAAGAAGGCAACGGCTTTTTGGCGAGAGCTTCAATTGCTGCTGGCTGACGCGCCTTTGCAGCACTGGGCTCAGGCCTTAAATGACGAAATTTGCCAGGAGTTCACTATGAATCCAGCCGGCACAAAAAGATCTCGTGAGATTGCTGAAGTCATGGGGCTAACAGTTAAACAACTTAAGACTGTAGCCGAAGTGTACAATCCTGGCTGTTTTCAGAAAATTACTGGTCGTTTTCAGTTGTCTCCCGGCCGCGCATTCGATTTGAGTCTAGGAGATGGTTTGCTAAACGAAGACAAACAAAACGAAGTCACGCAGTATGTCAAGGTCACTAAACCAGGACTTGTTTGCATTGCACCACCTTGCAAGATGTACACCCAGCTGCAAAACCTCCGAAACGTGCCCGACTGCCTGACCTCATGAAACGATACTTGAAAAACCAAGGCAGAAGGTGACAGGTTACTGATTTTTGCCATTCGGTTGTGCGAACTCTGCGACGACCTCGGGATCAAGTTCATATTTGAGCGTCCACATGCCGCTTCCTCCTGGAAACACTGTGCCATGGAGCGGCTGTTGGACCGACCGAATGTCATCTACACCAAGGCTGACCAATGCCAGTATGGGCTGCAGGGTCAGTCAGGCCTTCCTCAAAGAAAAAGAACCGGGTTCGCCGCGAACTCAGAAGCCATTGCTCAAGCTCTATGCAAGCTTTGCCCTGGCAACCATGAACACGAAGTCATCATTGGCGGCAACCGGTCCCAACGATCACAGGTATACCCGGAGAAACTTCGATCGGCCATCTTGAAGGCCTACAGCCAGTCCATCAACGTGGACTATGTGGAAGTGGTCAGCTCCGAGAGCATGCTGGCCGAGAATCGCCGGTTTAACTACCTCATTGACACCGAGTTCCGAGCCTTGAAGGACCTACAACCGGAAGTACCTGCTGGTCACACCGAATGCCGGGACCCCGATTCTCGAGTCCTTGACGATCCAGTTTCACCTTCCTGACCTACCGGACTATGTCACTGCCGAGATCCTTGTGAATGAAGAGAACCGAGAACCTCATGACCCTGATGAACCGGGGAACCAAGAGGGCGATGGGGAATCACAACCAGAAGATGAACATGAAGAAGGCGAGACACAGGAAGACGTTCCATGGGAAAACGGGAGTGTAGTGGTAGCTGTTGGGCCACCCGACCCTCGGACAGATTCGTTAGGATCCTTCGGTATGCGAAGGCCAAACCCGAAGTCATCGAGGCCACCTCCGGTGCAGTGTGTGTCAGCGACACTCCCAAGTGAAACCTGCTCGGAGAAGTGCACCGCCAAAGGAACTGGCATTCAATGAGTGCGTTGGGGTGGACGTCATCTTCCTACCGACGCTTGGCAGCAGGTCACGCCCAGCCCTGAATGTCATCGACTGGTCAAGTAAATTTCAACTCATGATCCCCATGGACAACAAGAAACCAGGTCACGTCCGAGAAGCCTACAGACATTGGCTTCGTCTATTCGGTCCTCCAAAAAGAATGGCACTGGACCTAGGACGTGAATTCAGAGGGACATTCGCCGAACAAGCAGAACAAGATGGAACCTTTGTTGATCCCTCAGCAGTTGAGGCCCCACATCAAAGAGGCATCACCGAGCGCCATTGCAAGACCTTTAAGTACCTCCTCCAGAAGACCATGGACACCTATAGCTGTGCCGACATGAAGGAATGGGAAGAAATGGTCGACATCACCATGATGACCAAAAATCGAATGATGAACGTTGGAGGCTTCAGTCCTAGCCAACGGGTGTTAGGCTTCAACCCCTTTTTGCCCGGAGGCCTTCTCAGTGGAGACGACGGCCATCGAGGACAACAACCAGAAATCAAGGTCGGCGATCTCAGTATCGAACGATCAATGAAACTTCGAAAGGCGGCAGCACACGCCTATATCGAAGCAGACGCCAGTAGCTCCCTTCGAAGAGCAGTAGCCTCAGGGCCACGACCTGTCCTCGAGTACGACATCGGCGAGATCGTCTATCTACTTCTTCCGGATGGGAGCCGACAAATTAAAGTTCAAGCCATGTTATTGGCATGGACCGGCAAGAATCATCATGATCGACCAGCCCAGCACTATCTGGTTATCATACCAGTCCCAACTTGTTAAGGCCAGCCCTGAACGAATCAGGAGAGCTTCACTGGAAGAAAACATGGCTATGTCAGGATGGCTGGAAGACCTCGTGAAGCTGAAGAAGGACATCACCACGGAACCGATTCGAGGTTTCCTGGACCTGTCCGATCAACCGCTCCCAGAGATCCTTGACGATGAGAACAACCATGAAGAGTATACCCCGACCGAACCGGATGAAGCACCTGATCAAGATATTCCAATGGAACCAGTACTACCACCAGGACTCCAAGAACCTCTCGGATATCCAAGACCCATGAAACGCTATCGAGAGAAGGGACCACAAGATGAACTGGTCTATGATGACAGAGAACCACTTCCTGCAGTACCTGACGACCAACAACCAGGAGATCATCAACAAGATGAAGCCGCTCTCCGACCTCCAGAACCTGAACATGAACGAGAAAAGAGGGCACATGATGAAGAAGAATTGGATGAACACCCCAGCAAAAGATCCCGACTTGAATATCTTGAAACCTACCTCCTCAAGGTTGAGAACTTGATCAAGGGAAGACAACGAAAAGAAGTTCGACTACAAGAACTCAATCTCCGCAACCAAAAATGCTCCAAGAACGCCATTGGAAAAGAGATCCAGAACAACATCAACATCGGTGCCTACACTATGGTCAGCCCCGAGGAATCAGCTCGTGTCAGACAAACTATGCCGAACAAAATCATGGAGAGTCGGCTAGTCCTCACACCCAAACCGCTGGAACCTCATGAAGTGGAAAAAGCCAAAGAGGAAGAAATTCTTCTGGACTGGGATACCGATGAACCATGCAAGGCAAAGGCTCGTCATGTCATGAAAGGCTTCAGCGAAGAAGGCGCTGAAAACATTGAGGCAACTACTCCACAAGTGACCCGAGAAGGCACACTCACGGTCGCCCAACTAGTCTCCAGTTTTCAGTGGAGGCTTGGCTTCCTGGACTTCACCCAGGCATTCCACTCTGGAGACCCGATCGAGAGACTCCTGTATGCCACTCAACCAAGAGAAGGCATTCCAGGCATGAATCCTGGCCAGTTGCTCAAACTGGAAAAGGTCTGCTATGGCCTTAACAGATGGACCACTGGCATGGTACAACCACCTCCGGAAGTTCCTCGTTGGCGACCTCCACTACCAACAGTCATTGGCCGACCCGTGCATCTATTACAAGCTCAAGACCAATCTAGAAACAGGAAAAGAACAGCTGAGCGGCATCATAGCGGTAGCCACTGACGACCTTCTTCACGGAGGAGACCATGACCATGAAGAGGCCATGAACAAGATCAAGACCAAGTACAAGCTTGGTAAATTCCAGTACGGCACAGGAAAGTTCACCGGCAAGCTCTTCACCCAACACGATGACTACAGCATCACGGTGAACCAAGAAAATTATGTACAAGAGAAACTCTTCGAAATCCACCTCGAGAAAAGCAGAAAGAAAAGAAGATTCTCATTTTGTGATGACAAAGAAGTGTCAAGTCTCCGAGCCAGTGTCGGAGCCCTCGCATGGTTGGCCAAGGAGAGCAGACCGGACATAGCTGGAAGAGTGGCACTACTTCAACAAGTATTTCCACGACCACGCATCAAGGACATCATTGAGGCCAACTCCATCACCCAGGAGGCCAAGAAACATGCCACGAGCGGCATCCGGATCATGCCCATTGCTCCAGGCAACCTGAGAGTCGGCGTCGCCACTGACGCTTCCTGGTCTAACGCGAGAAGTCAAGACCAGATCGAAAAAGATGGTCCCGATTACTGGGAAGAGAGAACTCAACACTGGGTCCGTCACCACTTGACACCACGAAGAACCTTGTTTCATCCAGGAGCCACACCAGGACCTGACCTTCACGATCTCCAACCAGGACGACGGACAGTGAACAGCCTCGGAAACACCAAGGAGGACGATTGGACAAGAGGAAACAGCACCACCACTTGGGATTCACAACCATGGACTGGACAAACAATATTCACCAAGCAGCTTCCAGGCCATGAATTGGAACACTCCCACATCAGCGACTGCTTCCTTAAGATGCTGAACTGCAGCAGTCAAGGTGGCTATGTCCTCATGTTCTACGACAAGCGCATGGAGAGTGAAAGCCAGCCACACATGGTCTCAGTGACCTCGTGGAAGTCTTCAAGGTTGAAAAGAAAAACAGTAAACACCCTCAGTGCAGAGTGCCAGGCACTGATTCAAGGAATCGGCCAAATCCATTGGCACAGGTATCTCCTGTTAGAGCTTCTTGGAGCTCCAATGCCCACCACAGACTGGGAGAGACACCTGGCATCCATTCCCTACGTGTCAGTGGTTGATTCCCGTTCCCTCTACGATTGCATCAACAAGCTGGTTTGCACCTACGCCCAAGTGGAAGACAAAAGGACAGCCATCGATGTCGCCATCCTCAAGGATGATCTCTGCCGGTCTGGCGGAACACTGAGGTGGGTAGCAGGAGACAACATGGTTGCTGACCCCCTTACTAAACGTATGTGTTCCGACTTCCTCCGAATGATTTGCAACACCGGCATGTGGTCACTCTCAGAAGACGGTCATGAAAGACAGTGTACAGAGCACGATGTCTTGATCGTCTCGCTTTGCCGCTAAGAAGTTGTGCCGGTGTGAAATTGTGATCCACCGGCATCGCTCGACCCAAGACCAAGCTAGGAACCTGTACTCCAAATGGGGGTTACGTGTCCGCTGAAAAGGGAGTCCGTTCTTGCTTGGGGGCTTGCTGCGGTTTTTGGGATTCACAGAGTCAAAAAGCCGACCCATTAATGACGGACTTTCTGAAGGCCATGACCGAAGCCTCTAAAGCCAACCTCACCCCTGTTTCTATGACGCAGCGGAAACGGTATCTTTCACATCACATGTGGAGCCTAATTGAAGAGAGACAGCACGCCCATGCTTCCCATGACGTCCAAAAAGTGAACGATCTTACTGTCGAAATCAAAAAGAACGCAAAACAAAAAAAAAGTTGCCTTCTTGACAGCTTGATGGAGTCGAATGACCCTAGGAAGCAGTGGACGGCTATTAAACATTTAGAGAAGCAACACTCCCCCAACTTCACAAAACTGAAAGACTAAGATGGGAACCGAGTAGGCCCAAGTCGTTGTGCAGAAGCAATTGCATAATATTTACACGAAGTTCAATGGAAGAGCCAGCACTTCCGCCAAGGAAAGCCTTCAGACCCAATGTTGTGCAAAATCAGTTGGATTTCAACACTGGGCCCATTGATTTGCCTGACCTAGATCTTGCTATTGCAAATAAGACCCCAGGCCCAGATAACATATGATAACATCAGCGCCGAATTGTTCAAAATTATTGACTATTCCAATAGGACTTAGGACTGTCTTGCTTTTGCTATTCAATCGCTGGTGGGTTGAGGAGCAAATTCCAGAAGAACACCTCCTTGCACATGTGGTCCAGTGGTAACTATTTTCAAAAAGGGGATACGCAAAAAAAATCAAATCACCGGCCCATTAGCCTCCTAAACATTGCCTACAAATTGTATGCTTCTATCATGCAAAAAAAGACTTGCAGCCCACATCGACCCTATGATAAGTCGTACTCAGTTTGGTTTCAGACAGAATAGGAGTACAACGCACGCTCTGTATGGTGCAAGGCGGCTTCAAGATATCAGTGAACAATCAGGTGACACACTTATTTTGACATTGCTGGGCTGGGAAAAAGCATCTGACCGTGTGGCGCATCCTATGTTAATTGAAGCGTTGGAGAGAATGAATATTCCCGCAAAGCTGAGAAATGTGATTGCCGGACTTTATTCGGAAGTTCTGTGTCATTCATGAAAAAATGATTTTATCTTTGAAAACACAAGCAGGTATCCGCCAAGGATGTCCACTCTCGCCATAATTGTTTGTGCTGGTTATGACTGTCATGTTTAGGGATGTCCATGCCAAAATTGATACCAGTACTGATATACGCAACAGTCGTCTTGATCGAATTAACTTCTCCGAGATCCTTTATGCTGATGACATTCTTCTTGTTTCAAAGAACACCAAGCGTATGAACAAACTCGTCCATTCTATTGAGCAAGAGTCGGCGTGTTACGGATTAAAACTCAATCAAGGCAAATGAGGTGCACTCGTAATGAATGGAAACAACAGAATCCGATTTGCTGACGGCTCTCAAGTCCCACAAGTAGATAAAGTTACGTATCTTGGCGGTACTCTCACTTCCCAAGTTTCAGTTGCAAATGAAGTCTCTAACCGAATTGCGGCAGCCACAAGCACTTGGATGAGCTTACGCTTTTATTGGAAACAAGCTCACTGTACAGCAGGGAACAAAATCAGAATTTTCGATGCAGTCGTGAAATCTAGACTTCTCTACGGACTCCAAACACTAGAGATCCCTGACGTGCAAATGTCGCTTCTTGAATCTGTCCATTTCAAAATATTTCAAAGGTCTACGTCAGATTCTTCGGGATGGAACCCACCTTTGTGAACAGAGCGAACACCAATAATGAAGTGCTCAAAGAGCAAATTTGGCAATTAGAGCGAGAAATAACCCAAATAGTGCTGTGTGCAGAATAAGCGATACCCTCAAAAAGCAGAGAATTGCCTTGACTGGGCATATTTTGCGTCAAGACCATAGCCACCCCTTGAGGAATGTGAGCTTTCGCCCAAATTTGCCATTCCTTTTGAAGTCATGTTTCGTCGAGTGGGTAGGCCCAGAACAAAGTTGCTTAATTCTTCGCTCAACTTTGTTTGGGATTTTCTATGCCCAAATATTGACTTTTCCAAATCCAATGAACAGCTGACTTATATCCTAAATGCGGCTAGAAACTCTGAATTCTGATGATTTTGTATTAGCCCTGGGTTCAAGAACCTTCCAGCGGTGGGGCGGACCGGGCGGATCCTTGAACATGGAGTGTCTGGTTGTGGAGCCCCAAGTGGCTGACCTCTTTGAAGGTACTCGTACTTCGCTAGTCCTCCAGCTTGAATGGAGGAATCAGGATGGTTGGCTGCTTGGTGAGACAGTTCACCATCGACAGAAGGTCTGGTTGAAGCATGATGTTATCCCCGTTGGAGCAATGAAGATTACAATTTTGGATGGATTGGTGACAAGGACTGGTCCGGTTCCATCTTTGTTGCTGGACGGCATGTCCTTCTGGTTTCAACACCAGGTGCCCACACCGGAATCCCTTTTGCAGGTGGTGGAGACCTGCTCAGGTTTGGGGGCACTTGGAATGGGGGCTGAGGATGCCGGCTTCAAGGTCATGGCCAGAAATGAAGTTCGTAGTGAAATTTGTGATTTTTTGGAACTGCAGGGTGGACCGCTCATTGTTCGAGGAGATATTGGTGATACAATCACGGTTGCCACCATCATGAAGCATGTTCCAATGGCAGGAGTGCTCACAGCAGGAGTGTCTTGCCAACCATTTTCACGAATGGGAGACCGAAGAGGAGGAGATGATGCTAGGGCGAACTGCCTACCCAAGGTCCTTCGAGCCGCATACTGGATGCAGACTCCAGTGATTGTGCTGGAATGTGTGGCAGAAGTGACGAAGTTTCCTGCATTTGAGGCGTGCATCCGGTCCTTTTGCAGTACCTCCGGATATCACTATGAGCACGTTTTGTTGGAGTTGGGGGATGTTTGGGTGTCTCGTCGCCATCGTTGGTGGGGAGTTTTGACCCAAAGAAATCTAGGTCCGTTCAAGTTGTTCAGCTGGAAGGGAATTAAGTTTCGATTATTTTGAACCACTTTGGAACAGTGTCACCTGAGCATGAGAAGCAGCTTCGATTGACATTGTATGAGCTTAGATCTATTCATGAGCTTGGCACACTGCAGCGGTTTGCGATTTGCATTGACCAACAAGCACCTACTGCTGTTCATGCATGGGGAAGTCATTTCTATGGGTGTAGATGTGGATGCCGAAAGACTGGACTGTCTTTGGAGAGGTTGCAGCGTGATGGCATCCATGTTCTTCTCATCCCGATTGAGGGTGCCACAAAACATATGGGAATGCAGCTGCCTCACATGAGATATCCTTCAGGAGCTGAGTGTGCCTTGTTGAATGGATTGACTCCCAATTTGATGTGGGGGCAAGATGCCAGGTTGGGATTGTGCTTGGTAGGCCAATTGGCTTCTCCATTGCAAAGTGCTTGGATTCTGACCCATGTTCGTCAACATCTCATGCACAGAGGGCTCCTTCCTCACAGCAAAGAGGGACCTTCGGATGTTCTGGCCAAGCAGCGAACTAGGTTATTGGCAGAGGCAGAACAAGGTGGTTTCTTCAAGTTCGCTGACAATGTGTCAACAGCTAGTCTGGCCCCGGTGGGAGAGACTCCGTATCCTGTGGAAGTCAACACTGCACCTTCCCAGGGTTCACAAGTTGGCAGTTTTACAGGGGTGATTGATGGAGTGGAGCAGCAGATTTCGTTTCGTGAGGGATGCCAGATTTGGCATTGGGTTCAAGCAGAGATGGCATTCTTTCCAGCTGGGACGAAATTCTTTTGCATTGATGCCATTGGCCGACCGGCTACACTGCATGACAAGATCACGAAGACCACATGGTTGAAGCTCGACATCAGTGAAGGCGAGGGGGAGAAGAAAGTCGTTCTTCCAGCCCGGATTCTTTTGGATCAGGTCACGCCATGTATCATGAGTCCTCAGGATGTAGTGACCCTCAGAAGCAAAGGGCCAATTTTGGAGGAGAAGCTTGCAGAAATTGAAGACCCTGGCAATCCATGGGGAGACGATGAGATTGCTTGGCATTTGGAACAGCTGGCCAAGGATGCAGATTCCTTTGTGGCATGGGTGGACCCATTAGTTCTGGCCAGCCACATGGTACACGACACGGCTTTGTTCTTGACAAGTGAGGGCCCATTCTTCCGAGTCAATGGGTGGTTGCTGTGTGTTCCATTCGTTGCGGGGCATTGGCTCCCATTGCTGGGGGTGGCAGATGGTGATCATGTTCATTTTTCAGTTTGGGATACTGATTCGACTCATTTTGCCACGCTGGATTCCGTTTTCCCTCGGTTGGTCAAATTGGTAGGGGCTGACACATTCACTGTCACCAAATACCTCCGTGGGGCGACCAATTTGCAGAGTTGTGGACCGGATGCGATTGCTCAACTGCATTTTGCCCTGAACCACTGCATGGCACCGACTCCCAGGCTGTTAGAACACATTTCCTCTACTAGGCATTGGGCCTTCGTGCAGCACATTCGGGATGATGGCACTTGTCAAGATGCCGTTCTTCGAGGAGCTGGAACTCAGACTGGCCAGTTGACAGACCAAGTTCAAGAGCTTCTAGTCTCTAGAGGAGTGTCTAAATCGGATGCCATTCAGAGAACTGCTACAGCCATGGAGAGGATTGGCCAATCAAAACTGCAACAAGCAATGAGATCTCCGTTTCCGTGGAGCCAGTTGAAAGTGCTTGGGAACCAGTGCACCCCTCCTATGAGATGGATTTTGCAACATGAACTGGAGGAACAGATCCGGGTGAAAGCAGCTTCTGGACAAGAGGTGGGCAATCGTGCCAAGGCCAAGAAGACAAAGGCGTCTTTCCAGGCGGTCAAGACACTCCCTCCTGTTACAGTTAGGCCTGACCAGATTTTTGTTGCCGACCAAACATTCGTTGGAGTCAATCAGGATGGATCCACAGAGGCTCTCAAGACCATTTCCATCACTACGTTGGGGGCCGACGCCACGGGAGTCGCCCTTTGCTTGCCTGAGCAATGTAGGCCATACCTGAGTCTTCAACAACCGATCTCCAAGAAGGCCTTGGGATTGTTGGCCTTGGGTGAGCCACGTCCGGAGCTTTGTGCCCCGAGGGTGACAGAGGTGCGCTTCCCCGCTAAACGGCTGGGAGGGATGGAGCCATTACTAGTCAATGCAGTGTTGGTCCAGATTGGAGACCGTCCAGTCCAGAAGTATAAGCCGGATAACTGCATGAGCCTTGACATCTTACAGACATGTGTCATTCGATTTGCGTTGTACAGGGATGAGCATCCGACCGAGTGGACCGCTGTAGTGGATCGACCTATCCGGCATCTTCAGGATGCATTTCCCCCTTTGCAGCTCTGCACACAGGATAAGTGTGGTTGTGCAAAATGGCATAGTAAAGCAGAGGCGGTGCCATCTCCCCTGTTGGATGTGTGGTCTCGGAGTTTCCTCACATCTACAGTTCGGCCAGCTCGACCTCGAGATGCTGAAATTTTTTCGGTTATGGCCAGGCTCCCGAAGAAACTGCTGGAGGTGGTGATTCAGGCCTCGGGCATTCAAGGCATTTATGCTGAACCTCGTGAGGAGGATATCCGAGAGGCCAGTGCTGAATTCCAGGTGGTTTGGCTTCCCAAGCAGAAGAGAGACCAGGCGACAGTCCTGAGCAAACAGATTCCGGAGGTGATGGGGTTGGCCCGTTCGGGAGATCGAGTAGGCCTCAGGGTACAGACGGTTTCCGCAGAGAAGGTGGCGAAGCTCATTCGACCAGATGAGGTTTTCGTTTCTGCTCAGGGACGCAAGCTGTTTCAGATTGGACCTATCCCATATGGAACCCAGAGGCAGGCTTTGGCTAAGGCCCTCAAAGAGTTTGGGTGGAGTGCTCGGCCAATTCAGGTAGTGCAGTCTGGATTCTCGGTACAAGGATTGCATTGGTCTGTCCAATCCACTGAGGAGCTACCGAATACCGTCCTGCATTTTCGGTCTTCTGAGGCGATTATCACTTCGGTCACTTCCGAGCCGACTCAAGCTCGCCATGTACCATCGGTGGTTGCAGCAAAGGGCACTATTGCCAAGTTCCAGCCGGTTTCGAAGTCTTCCTCTGAAGCAAAAGACATCTTGCAAAGCAATGACCCTTGGGCCCGATTCCAACCATCATCATCGGCTTCATCACAGGTGAATGTGTCACAGTTGGTGCAGCATGTCAAGTCGGAGGTCTTGGCAAAGATTCCCTCACCAGTTTCCACTGCACCTGGGGTGGATGTTGACATGACAGCAAACCACACAGAAGCACGGATCAGTGCATTGGAAAAGAAGATTGAAGTCTTGTCGACAGCGCAGGAGCAGCTTCAGGCATCGACGGCCAAGCAGGCTGCAGCTACTACCAAACAGTTGGCATCCATCAACTCCAAGGTGGATGAACAGAAGAGTGAACTAAAGGCAATGTTCGACCAGCAGATGAACCAAATTGAACAGCTCCTCAACAAGCGGGCCAGAACAGACTGACTCTTGAGTGGCTGGCATTTTTGTGTACAGATGTTACATCTTTTGGGGTTCCTTTGGATGTGGTTGCTTTTAGCTTGGCAGGGGTGTGCGAAGTTGTTGGCTTCCTCGATCCAGAGTGGGGGCCGAGATCGACAGAGGTCTCAGGGTTTGCCATGTTTGCTGCTTTCACGACATCTTTGGTGGTTGGCTTTGATGGTGTGCAGGGTTGGGGAAGCATCCCATCCGGGTCCAGTTCAGTGCCGGTGGCAGCTTGGCTTGATGAACCCAACTGGTTTGCAAGGCAAGGAATTGCTTTTGAACGAGATGGGCCATGGCATTTTTGGGGTGACAGAAACACATCTGTCTCAACAGGGAATTCAGAAAGTTCGACGAAGTTTGAAGTTTGCAAGTTCACCTTTTACCAATTTTATCCATGGTTGCCCGGCTCAACTTCGTGCTCATTCTCAGATGGTGGGCAAACATGAAGGAGTTGGGTTTTTGACCAGTCACCCAGGACGTGCTCTGCCGCATAATTTTCCTGCTGAAGTGTGGAACACGGCAAGACTTCAAGTGGCAGGTTTCTGCGTGGAGGATGTTTGGGTTCAGGGAGGCATTGTTTATGGCTATGCTTCACAAGTGAATGGTACTGCACCCAAGGCGTTGACTGCCCAGTTGACTGACTATGCTATCCAGCGTATTGCATTGGAGGCAACTGGACCTCGTTTCATTATGGGGGATTTTAATGCCTCTGAAGACGAGCTCCCTTGTTTGCAGCACCTTCGAGCCTTAGGATTCCGGGAACTTCAAGAGGTGGCAGCAGCCCGATGGGGACATGAAGTTCAGAAGACATGCAAGGCCAGAACACAACCGGATTTGTTGTACTTATCTCCTGAGCTGCAACATTGTTTGGTGGACATTACAGTGCTGCCTGATTTCTTCGCTGATCATGCAGTCCTAATTGGAGTATTTACTGGCCTGAGAAGTCAGATTCCAAGGTCCTTTTGGCGCATGCCGCAGAAGCCCTCGTGGCAATCAGACTTGGGGAGTAAACCATTTGCAACTGATGGGGGATACTCTTTTGATCGGGATGACCCCTCGGCTTGGTATCAGGGCATTTTTCGCCAGTTCGAATGTGACCTGAGAGGACAGACTGAGGTGGCTCAATTGGGCCCTTTTTGCAGAGCACATGGAGGCCGTGCAAGTACCACACAGGTGCAAGTGCGTTCGACTCAAGTTCCACTGGTTCGCAAGGGCCGACCAGGGGATGAACTTCCGGATTTCTTTGGTCCGTCCCGTCTACACGCTCAGTGGTTTCGTCAGTTGAGGAGGCTTCAGGCCTATTATAGGTTACTAGACCGGGAGTCGATGACCATTTCCCAAGTTCAACAGCAAAGCGAGCTTTGGCGGGCGATCCGACATGCTCCTGGTTTTGGACCGGGATTTGCACATTGGTGGGCATTGCATGGCGTTGGCTTGGAAGGGGCTCCTGACTGCATTCCATTGGTCCCTCCATTGTATGATCTGGCGTATGCCCTCTTTGATTGCTTTCGTAGCAAGGTTCGTAGTCTGGAACATCAGCTGAAATGGACTAGAGTTCGACGGGCACACCAACGTCGCTTGGAAGATCCTAGCCTCATTTTTCGGGACATCAAAGATGAGAAGGCCGCTTCAGTGGAGGTGTTGATACAGACAGTTTCATGCGAAGTGGAGGCAGTTGATCATGAGGAATCTGCCGTGGTCCTGCGAACAGAGACTGCATTCCAAGCGGAGTCGTCAGTGGTAGTGGCTGGCAGATCTCGCACCCTGATTCATGCGACCCCGGACAAACTCTGGGTTGATGACGTGTCGGGGGTTGTGCCTGGCACGTTTGTCAGACAAGAAACTGCCACGGGTGACCTTCCTTCACTGTTTCGAGCATTTGGCAACGAATGGGAAAAATGGTGGCACAGAAACTCTGACAATCTGCCTGATCGATGGCTGCGGGTCCAGTCTGAGATTCTTCCTCTGCTTTCGGGTCATCCCATGCACTTGGACGCTATCACATTGCCACAATGGCGCAGGGCAGTTCAAACAAAGAAGAAACACTCGGCCACTGGTCCAGATGGAGTCAGTCGACTTGATCTATTACAGCTTCCAGATGGTTTGACTCAAGAGTTGCTTGACCTGTGCCATCATGCTGAGCGAAGTGGGTCTTGGCCTCGACAAGCGTTGGTTGGGATCATTACTGCGTTGGCAAAGATACCTGGGGCAAGCAAAGTGCAACAATTCAGACCCATCACTGTTTTGTCCATGGTATATCGAGTTTGGAGCACGATCCGAGCTCGCCAAGCCCTTTGCCATTTGGGAAAGATTGCAGGTCCCAATGTTGTTGGCAATTTGCCTGGAAAAACCGCGGGTCGGGTCTGGTTTTCCTTGCAAAGAAAGTTGGAACAAGCACAGATCTATGATAAACCCATGGTGGGGGTCGTTGCTGACCTGGTCAAAGCGTTCAACGTTCTGCCTAGGACTCCAACATGGATGATGTGTCATGCATTGGGCCTCGCAAATGGCTTGATACGTGCCTGGGCTGGTGCGGTGATTCCCCTTCAACGACATTTTCGGGTCCGTGGTTCAGTCGGACCTCCGGTCCTAGGGTGTAATGGGTTCCCCGAGGGAGATCCTTTGTCTTGTGTGGCGATGGCAGCAATTGCTATTGGATTTGACAGATGGATGCAGGCCAATGCTCCAGATAGCGTGCCAATCTCCTACGTTGACAATTGGGAAATAACAGCTTCCCATCCTCGGGACTTGCAGGTTGCTCTTCATCAATTTCGAGAGTTTGCTGACATTTTGCAGTTGGAAGTTGACTGGCAGAAAACATATGTATGGGCGACTCAGGGGTGTCATAGGCAACGGTTGCGTGAGTTGGACTTGCCATTGCAACATTGGGCCAAAGATCTGGGAGGTTGTGTTTTTTATGGGAGAAGACACACCACTGGATTACAGGCAGTGCGGTTCGAAGCTTTAACTCCATTGTGGGGTAGGCTGCGGCTTTCGTGTGCCCCCTTTTTCCAAAAATTGCGAGCGGTGCGTACAGCCGCCTGGCCTCGAGCATTGCATGCGTGTGCTTCAGTACGGATTACTGAACAACAGTTTGCTTCTCTGAGGGCGGGAGCGGTGAGAGGGCTCCATTTGGATAAGCCGGGTACCAACGCACTTTTTTTCATCCCATTAATGATCCTGAGTTTTTTGCATTCTGGCATACTTTGTTGGATTTCAGGAGGCTGCAGAATGAGCAAGAGGTCCAAATCGACTTGCACTGGATCTTGACACATCAAGAGGGTCGCTTCCCACCTGGACCATTGTGGGTTCTATTCATGGGTTGCATGAGAATACACTGGAGTTGGGATGTGGCATCCGGCTTATTGCTTGACCGCATTGGGCGATTCAGCTTATGGAGAGTTTCCCTCCGAGAGCTCGAGTTCCGGTTGGTGTTGGCGTGGCAACATATGGTGGGGACACTATGCCAGACCAGGCGAGGGTTTGCTGGGATGGAAGCAGTGGATGTTCAGTTGTCCCTGGGTCAACATCTGGCACTTACAGATGCCCAGAAAGGCCTTTTGAGAGTGGCTCATGATGGCACCTTCTTCACCCAAGATGGTCTCAAATACTCTACGCCGACGGGGGACGCTCATTGTCTTCATTGTGGAGCATTGGATAGCATTGACCATCGTGTCTGGCGGTGCCCCGCTTTTCAGCATGTTCGTGCACAGTTAGAACCCCTCCGACCTGCACAGGTTGATCAGTTGCCGGAGTGCACACGCTGGCATTGTTGGCTCCCTGCACCTGTTGAATACTTCCCGTTCCTGCGATTGTTGCATGAGATTCCAAATGTATCGCACAGGTTAGACCCGCCAGCTCCTGGTGGCATCTTGAACTTGTTTACAGATGGTAGCTGCTTGTTTCCAACATATCCTCGGCTACGGCTGGCATCTTGGGCTGTGATTCAGGCTCACTCAGACAACCACGAGGACGACTCTCAGTGTTTGGCTGGTGGGGCCCTGCATGGTTTGTGGCAAACAAGCGGGCGTGCTGAAATCGTCGCGGTGCTGGCAGCAATAAGGATTGGTAACCGATCAGGTCGACGTACCAGGATCTGGTCGGATTGTGCCAATGTGGTGAAACAAGTCCAAGTTTTGTTGGAAGCCCCTTTCGCTGGCCGACCAAATGCCAATGATGCTGATTTGTGGGAGCAGGTGGCTACAGAGCTGTCTCGGGATCATTCCATTTCTATCCATAAGGTGGCTGCGCATGTGGGCCCTGATGTGATGGGACCGGTCGAGGACTGGGCAAGGAGGCACAATACATTGGTTGATACATATGCCAAAAGCTTCAACCATGATCGGCCCACGGAATTTTGGGCCTCGTGGACCAGACTCTTGACACAGCTTCAAGAAGTTGAGAAGATTGGTGACTACATCCTCCAGCTTCATTGTGCCATTGGCGAGGAATCCATTCGCCTGAGCAAGTCCTCGCACAGCCCTCCCATTGGCAATTATCGTCCTGAAGCTCGTCTTCCTCTGGCCCAGTGCGTGACATCACCGGGTCCATCAGGGGTTCCGGAAGCAGTGCATGGTGCCTTCGGATCCCTCCATGGACTCCAGGCTCGGAGACTCTGGGCATGGTTGAAAGTGATATGCACTGGACATGTGTGGGGCAGTTGGGTCTCGCCCACTCAACTCTATGTGGATTACCAGCTGTCCTTTGGTAAGGTGGGTCCAATTTACCATTCTGACACCAGACATTGGAGCGATCCGAATTTGCCTGGATTAGAACGGCTTCGAGGCCATGAGTTTACCAAACAGGTCCAGTGGTTCAGTCGAGCTTTGAGGCTATTGCTGCAATACACGCCAGCCCCACGACCGTTCCGTTTACAACGTCCGGACTCTGCGGTGCTTTTCCATTGGTGTCAATGCATGCCGGTGGCTTGGTCTCCCTTGAGGAGGGACGGAGTTGATCAGTGGCTCCAACGCCACCTACCTGGAGGTGCCACTCGACGGCGAGCGGCAGGGTTGACATGTTTGCCGGCGGCGAGCCGGGATCCTGGGTTCGATATACCCATTCCAGAGGACCGACAAAGGTCCATTTCCAGTTGTTGGCAGTCGTCATGACTTGCCCCTGACTCACCTGTCAAGGCCGCAATAAGCCGCCTTTTCAGATCGGCGTGAAAGAGTGAAAGAGTGATGATTTTGTATTGAAAAGCAAGTTCTCACCAGGCTTGTCCTGGACTTCGCTACTACTTAGATACTAAATTAATTGGCTTTGTGTGGTTCTTATTGTCTACTTGCTGCGCAAGGTCTACTGAGAGACAGCTTCTTTTCTGGAACTTTGAGTTAGTGCCGCTAAAGACGTGCACACCAAACAGGTCACGGGTTGCAGAAAGAAACAGGCCCATGTTCAAAACACGGTCACCAGAGACACCGGTAAGCGTCTCCCGGTCTCGCTTCGGGGCCCAAAGAACCCTTCCCCCCTGCGCGTCTCGGCCCGAAGCGGCGGTTCCGGTGCAGCGGGGAACATCGTGGTGCCCCGCGCCGGGTGCACGATATAACTGACATGGTTGACAATCCTGTGATATAAAAGAGTCCATGGTTTGTCATCGGTCCATGGGTGCGATCCAAACGGGAACAAATACCAGGACCAAAGTGACCTCTTTGGAGACTCCAAGCGACCTCTTGAACTAAGTCACCTCTCATCCCGAGATCTCCGGGACGGTCTCTTTGCAAGGGCCTGGTAAGTAATTACATAGTGACACCATGTCGTCCACTCCCCCCTTCCACACCTCTGGCGGCGGATGGCGGAGCTGACCTATCGGTTCGCTTCAGCTGGATGGGATGAGATGTAGAGATCTCACGAGGACGTCCTCGTGAGACCGTGAGACAGATGCAAATGGTCAAACGGGTAGTAAGAAGTCCTCTCTCAACATAGCGCAACATCAAACTCAAGAAGAACTACTATTCAGAAGTACCTTCTCACCTTCAAACTTCACTTCAGAAGGAGATTGGGCATTTCAGGGGTCAGGAGTTACTCGTTTAGATCACTTTTGTACATGGCACCATGTAAGACCCAACCAAGACATACTATATAGTGACAGGGGGACTGACAGAAGCTTGGCTTTGTGAGAGGTCTTCAAGATTCGACAACCTGCCAACAACTGCCAACCTTTCCAAGTTGCCGAAACCTCTTCGTCTCAGCATAAAAGGAAGGATGCAAATACCGCAAATACCCGGGGAGCCTCCTTCTGGAGGTTCTCCAGTCTTCCTTCGCCCATGCATCATTCCTGCGTTGCGTTTCTTCTGTAGTGAAAGGTTGGGCGAAAGCTTCGGTGTGACCATGTGATACCAATCGAAGATGTATACTCCCAGGAATAATCGATGTGGATGACGTGGCCCTGAGTTCATCTGACCATGAATTCCGAAGAGCCAAGAAGAGCAAACAGGTGGGTTTTCACTCACTCCACTTTGATTCATTATGATTCCAGGGAGTGTGAATGAACAAATGATAAAACGTGAACATTTCTCCATTCCTGCAGTGGGCACCGAAAAGCCTTGATGCAGCCCAGGCTCGAAGGAATCTGGTTGGGTCTGGGCGAGCACATGGTGAGCTGGTCAGGCGATCTGCTAGGACCTATCTCAACTGATGATGATGATGATGATGATGATGATGATGATGATGATGATGATG
>CAXAMN010021001.1:334986-345168 GCA_963970005.1 Durusdinium trenchii | reverse complement strand
TGATGATGATGATGATGATGATGATGATGATGATGATGATGATGATGATTATGGAAACAACACATGTAGAACAAAATGAAACATGTAAGGCAGGTGTTCACAACCTGGCTTCGGATGCTTGCAATGAAGATGGTCTGATGTTTGTTTCTCCGCGTTTTTGGAGGAAACATCCAACCTCCCACCCCGCAAGGATGTGTGGCCCCTCGAGCCAATTCTGCTGCAGAAATCTGCCCAGTCGTTCAGCACCAAACAACGGAGCGGCCACTCTCCGGCAGGCACACCCAGAAGCATCATTTTGACAAGGCCAAACGGGATCCCAGTTGCAAACATGTGCTGCTTTTCGCCAGGACCATTTTTCTGGGCCTTTTCCAGCACAACACATGTGCTTCAGTTGCTTTCCAGGGCCATCGCCGCTTCTTCTCCATAGTGTTGCCGGACGAGTTGGGCCAAGGCCGGAACAATGGCCTGGCGAGCCGGGGCGATCCGACCTGTGGCCCCATGGCTAGACGGTCTATCCTTTGGCCATGCAGGGCCCAGTGGATGATGATGGGGCCTGGTTGCAGGTCTTCCGAGCTCTAAATATAATGAGGTTCTTAGGCCCAAAACGACTGTGACAGGTTTTCTGCGACAGACTCAAACCATGGGCCCGGACCCCATCAGATGATCAGGTACACTCTCATTTTCGACGCTATATATTAGCTGATGCATGCTAACTTTGTGGGTAGTGTCGCAACACCTATAGCCAAAAGCCAGTGAACTCTACCACACTCCCATGCAAAGAAAAGCGCTGGTGCATGGAAAACCATCAGTCTGACTCACATTAAAAGGAGCAAGTCCAAGGGATTGCTGAGGGCTGTGGGTGGGTGGTCTGCTTTGGTACTTCAAAACTATTTGGTCGCCCCAGTGATTCTCTGAAGAAGAAAATACGTCGCCCAAGAAGGAAAGGTTCGTATGGCTCCCGAAATCAAGCCGGCCCTCGAGTCCTGACGCAGGAAGGAGTCAACGAAGTCAAGGCGAAATCGAATTCGATTGGACCAGCTTTGCAGGCAAAACAGCTTGCATTACAAACCAATCACATGACTTCCAAGTCCCAACAAAGAGGGTTGGCAAAGGGTCCCTGATGCCTTCGATTTGCATTTTTGGTTCACTTAACCTCTTGATCCGATGGGACAAGGTTTCTTAAGGCCACGCCCTACACCGCCTGGGATCAACCGCAAGTAGTAGGATCGGGTCCACCAACTATGGAAAATTGTGTTTTTCAGTGACACCAATCCTGTCCCACATGTGCCATCAGATTCAATCAAACGACCGTCGGTCCCCCTCTCAAGACCCAAATCTTCTTCACAGCACAAACTTATGTCGAACTCCAATTTGTCCCATATTCAACCATTCTTGGTAAAATTATTTTAAACTAAATGAAAGTATACTTGTTGCACCAAATTACTGCACTCATCATCCTCTCACTTTCGTTCACCTCCAAAACAACCCCCATCCAACCTGACCTCCCGTCGACCCAGTCTCATCTGACCTCCCGTCCGTCGCGCCTGGCGCCAGGCGTCGCTGGTGGCGTCGACCACCTGGAAGTGGTCGGCCTGGGAGATCTCGAGCACCGAGACCAGGGCGGGCGCTCCAGCGCGCGCCGCGTGGGCATAGGCTTTGACCTAGGCATGGACGCAGCGATCCGCTCCAATGGATCCACCTGGGTGAGGGTGAGTACATCACCTTTTTCGGAGTGCATCTCTGTTTGCGGGAAGGCAGTGTTCAATGTTAGGGTGTACATGTAGTGTAGGGGGAGCGGGATTCAACATCGTGAGAATCACCATCCCGTCCAATTGAACCTGAACTTCACCAGTCCAGCCTACACTTCCATTGGGTGCCCCAATGTCAAAACAAGTCAGCTCTTCCCAAGTTCTTCGTCTACTCAACCGCATACACCGCAAGAGAAGAAGAATCCCATCCAAGGAGCCAAAAGGGCCTCACATTCCGGATCAGCAGACTTCAGTGCAAACGCGTCCTCTTCCGGACGCAGCGGCCGGTTCACGCGGGCGCCCGTTCGCCTTCTCGCAGCGGCCCAGTGACGAGCTCGGGAGGTACGTCGGCATCCGCATCACCATAGACGATGAGCAGTGGGAAGCTCACTGGCAGGTTCGCGGCTGGGGAGGCCAATCGATAGGCCTCCAGAGCACTCTCAGAGGTCGGTGGCTGCTTCCTGAGGAGCTGGAAAGAAGAACCCAAGTGGAGTTCTGGTTGGTCCAACGTAAGTTCAGCAGTTGATGAGGATTCTGTTCTACAGGAGTTTTTGTTGTTTCAAAGCAGGTGGTAGTTGGGTGATTCCCGTTTCGGATGACTGCAACCTACTTGCAAAGCCTGCAAAGTCCAGCCGTTCATGATCTTACAACGAGGGCATGTCACATGATGCCTGCACCTACGCCCAAGCCATTCAAGGCCGAGTCAAATCTCAGTTCGAAGCATGGCTTCCACCCGTCCAGCGGGAAGAACAAAATAAGCGAGATGAACACCTGAGAAAGGCCTTCTTTCTCCTTCCATGATCAATCACCCTCTCTCTCCCTAATCCACCTGTCCACATCCTTCACTCGATGAGCCAGGTTCTCTGAATTTCTCCGTCCCTGTCAGACGTACCTTCTGAGGTTTTGGGGGGTTGTGAGGTTGCTCGCTTTCGCATCTCTTTCTCCTTCGTTGAAGCCGTGCAGTGCAGACTACCCTCCCTCCAAGAAAAATGGAAGTGCAGCTTACCCCCTAGTTCCTGCAGGAAATCATGTTCAACAGGATTTACTGTTCGCTGAGAAGTTGTTCTGAATATTCATGAAGAGAAAACAATAAACGAAGGACACCGGCACTTGCCCCACAAAATGCGCCAGAGACGTGCCAGTGCTTTTGGAAGAATGAGCGTGACCAGCGTGAAACAAAGGCCTGTAACTATCGCAGCTGTTCATTCGAGCATCATATACAACTCCACAGCATCGCCTTCATCTGAGACCTTCATCTCCTCAATCTGACACCGTTCGGCAGGGGTCTCGGGGTCACCCTGTTCTTGTTGGCAAATAAAGGAGTCAGGTCAAGCATTGAAAAGTGTGATCGTGAGTGGGCAACAACACGGTGTTACATGGTCTTAAACATTCTTGAACACTGTATGACAAAGATGGAAAGACATGGAAAGACTGCTATGCCAAGGTAACTATGCACCTCCAGTCTCATCCTGGAAGCTGCCAGGCGTATGCAAAAAGAAAAGAAAAACCTAAAACTGCAGGGTTTGGACACACGAATCAGCGGACACGGCACGTCGTGGAGAAGGCAACGTGAGACTTATTGGGGCAACCAAAATGAACCCCCTCCAACATCCAGAATATCTTGTATGAGATGATACACTGGACACGTGGATGATTTGCAGTCTAACTGGCCATATATAAACATATTCCCCGGAAGGGAAGTCATCCATAGGGAAAACAAAACGTCACCCGAAGTAAAACCAAGTACGACAATCTCGATTTCCCCTACACCAACTCAGCCATCCCAATTTCAGCACCCATCCACGTCTTGTCCACCGTATACGGAAACAGAAAAACAACTACACACTCCAAGTCCGCACTGCCGACTCTCCTCCACGTCCCCCTTCCATTCTAAGTCTCATATCCCTTCACCAAGTCCGCCACCGGCGCCGCGGCCAGCACCAGCGGTGCCACTGCACCAGCGGTGCCACTCCACCGCTGAGCGGCCCACAGGGCTAAACAGCCGCCAGCGGAGTGGCCCAGCAGAATCAGCCGCTCGGGGCCTGCGCGAGGCGCAGCCGGAGTGCGGTTGTTTGGGCAAAAAGAACGGGGAAAAAAACCGCTCCAAAGAGTCCTCCGGTGATTGAAACCTCCACATGCGCCGATTCCAAACCGCCAAGTAGTTGGTGCTTGCCCGATGAATTTACATGGTGCTTGCCATGCGGTGTGCAGTCATGTGCAGTGCGCAGCGGGGAGGAACAGAGGAGCAACGAATGGTGTGTCTGAAGAACGTAACGGTCCATTGAGAAAAAGCATTGACAAACCATTGACACACAGATTATCCGCTGCCGCTTAGAGAAAGTATGAGAAAAATGCAAGTCCACGTGTCCACATGCAAGTCTGCAGCCGATACATGCTTGATGGAACCTTTTTGTAACTAACAAAGCTAAATTCTACACACATGTTACTCAATACAGCACCAGGGAAAGGGTGTCCATTGACAGCCCCGAAAAGAGGTCAAGGGATGTTCATTAACCATCCCCGACTGGGGGTCCAGTGGTCCCGGTCACAGGTCACCGTCTGACTAGTCCACTGGGCTGGTCGCCATCAGCGCGCTTAGCAAGGCCCATTTCGCACATGTCGCCCAAAGCACTGCGCGTAGCATTGAAGCCCAATGGCTGTGGGTCATGGCACCCAGAGCCCTAATCCTTGGTAGGTTGACCTCCCGTTTTTGTCTGTGGTAAAAACCCGGGTGTTTTCGATTTTGACCCACAGCCAAAGTTCGTGACTCGAACGCACTACCAGGGGCAGTCCACGCGGTCCACACGCAGTTCACGAGGCCCAGTGAAGAAGAACGAACAAATACAGTTCTTCTGCACACAGAGTGAAGTGCCTGAAATCAGAGCTGGTAGCTGAAATTCCAGCTTTGAAGTCAGTTAATCTGGACCTGTGACCAGTGAAGTCGTTTTCTGAGAGGAAAAAAAAATGATATGCGAAGAGCACCTCAAATCCTACAGTCGTTTCAGAGGTGAGAAATGGCATCCAAACACCCAAAGATGTCTATCTGACAGATGGGGGTCCATTCTTTCACCACCGACCTTTTGGGGATTGTGCACTCTGAAAGCACTGTAGATGAAAGTCCAACCTCTTCAAAGCCTGAGAACTTCCACCTTCACCCACTTCGGTGTGTCTTTTGTTTCACCCCGACCGCGCGTGCTCCCGCTCCGCGCGTGCTCCGCGCTCCCGGTCTGGCCCCAATAGACCGGGAGACTCTCACCGAGACCGAGGCACGCAAGCTTTGGATCGCTTCACCTCGCTGCGGAGTCCGACGGAGCATCGAACCGGTCTGATGAGTCTTCACGTACGACATAGACATGCGAAAGGGCACGAACGAAGATGCGTTTGTGGATGGCACGCCCCCTGTTCGTAGATAAAGAAGGAAAGTAACAGTAGATTCTTCCTTTCGGGACCATGCCATCCACTTCCATATGATGTGTTCATCAGTGTAGACTGAAAAAGGATGGACATGTTGTTTACTGAAAAATGAACACATTCATTGAAGATCATTGTAGGTTGACAAATGTAAGATACAAATCCAAATCAAAAAACACACCCGTTGAAAAGTCCCCTCCTCCAAAAACCGAAAGCTCGACAAACACATGGCAAGCTGGTAGAAGAAATAGAGGCTCCACTTACTGCTAAACCAGAGCGTCTAGTTCCCTACCCCATAGACTCCATGTATGCCATATATGCCGATCCATTGACCCCCCAAACCACCCCAACTGATCGATAGTCCTTTGGCAGTCCCATGGAGTCTAGTATACGGTACTACAGACCATCATACATGATCATACACGTAATTTCTTTTGCGATTGTGGGCCCCGGGTCACGCGATCGCTTCACGAAATTGACCGCCCACCAAAACCCCACGATCGATGTCCTCCCCCGATGCGAAGAAGATCGGGAACCCGGTCAAGATGGGATCACGAAAGGGTGCCACCCGTCTTAGACGACGACGAGGAGGTCGTTACTTCAGCCATGACACCGAGCTGAGGAGAAAGCGGCAGACCTTCCTCCAAGCCTTCTGCTTTCAGCTGCGAGATCCGCGTCAAGGCACTCAGGATGTCCTCGAAAGCGAAGAAATGCTTGGTCCAATGCTCTTGTTTTCATCAGGAAGTGCCAAAGACTGGAATAGCTCGTCGTCCTTCCGGATAGTTTCGTCCTTCAGGAAAAAAGATGCATACATTTGCTGGGCACATGCAGAGCTATACATGGAATAGCCCTCAAAATGGACCCCTGTTTCCGTGGGTTTGGTGTTTGAAAACGTGGGTCCTGTGGCGGCAGGACAGGGCTCCATTTTCCGGTCTAAATCTCCATGAGTTGGTTTTTATACGAAAATGTATGGCTTTACTGAATCAAAGCTACATTGCACATCCAGGAATTTTCATGTTTGTTTAATGAGTCCTCGTACGCTGGAAATCACACCAAGCTACAAGTCCTTCAAGGTCTTCCCGGTTCAGCTACATCTTCAGGTTCAAGATGCTTCCTACATAATTAATTAAGGTGGAGAAACTGCAGTCAACCCATGTCTCCACTTCGCGTGCAGCCCCCAAGAGTCCCAAGAGTGCTTGCTAAGAACCAACCACCCCATGCAACCTCCGTCTGCTTCGCTCCCTCTGCCTCGTTGGTGCCAGGCCAACCACCTCCGGGATGGTCGCGGCGGCGGTACTCCACCTCCACCGCCGAGAAGCCCTTCTCCCAAAAGAAGCGATGCAGGCCTGCTTGCATCGCCGAGGGCGGGGCGCAGACCCGGCACCGCAGGCCCTGGTGACCCGACCCTGACGGTGACCACGGCGGGAAAGAGTGCTGCACTCGTCGACCCGGACTCCAACGTGGGGGGGTTTTCAGGGTCCGACGTGGGGTCGTCAGAATGTCGTCCCAGCTGTTGTGGGACACAGAATGCCGTTGAACTCTCTAGAAATCCCCAGCCAACATCAGACAGTATGTGGATCTTGAGAATCCATCACGTCTCCATCCTAGTACTGGATTTACTGGGTGTATGTCACATGACCAATCACGAAACTCAACACCCAAACGCCTTATCGACCCCATCTTCCAAGCCAGGAATCTGATGGTGCCGGCATTGCCATAGGCGTCATCCAGGCCAAACTTGTTCTTCCAGTAGCCTGGACGAAGATAGGCAAACGGTAAACGTGCTGAAGACACCACGGAAACTACCCGTCTACAGTCTACACAATTCTGAACAATTTTCAATTGGGAATCAAGAGTGGGTCACCCAGGTCACCCAAAAAGCCCTCATGCTTCCAAGCTCAAGACCCGCTGGAAGAAGGTCAATAGACCAGTCTACCCATTGGTTGGGGGGCTCTCTATGAAAATACACATCCACATGTAGGATATAATATACACGTGGGTCTTTAGAAGTGTCCGGTCCCCATGAGACTTGTTTGTTGAGAAGCAGGCAAGGCACGCGCACCCATTAGGATGCTATTCTGCCATGCATTTTCAAGAAAGCCTTTACAGGAAGTGGTCCATGGCACTACAACAGAAACATTCCACATCAATACCGCGAGAAACCAACAAGACCAAAGAAACCAAAGATACGTGAACACTACCATATGATCTCACTTTTTCTTAAACATAATAGTAACATTGGTTGATGTCATGCCGCATGAACCACAGACTGTGTGGACTTCATCTCTACGGGGCCCGGGCCAGACTTCGTAAGAAAAATGAGACGGCGCGCTTCTTTAAAAGTAATATATGTATAATGATTGTACACCAGGATCATCCAATGGGTGACCAATAGACTACCCCACCCCAGACAGGGCACCCGTTGGCTAGGCATGTACAAACGTCAATCTATTGGTCATTCGCATGTGTCTCCAGTGTCCATCCTCCAAACGACTCGACCGGTCAACGCCTCCATGGAGCACCACCACGGTGCCATGGGCTCGCCCCCCACGTGGTGCCCGGTGCAGCCGCAGGAAGCGGCTACGGTCCTCCACGCCGGCCACGCCGGCCGCGGCCGGCACCAAAGGCAGGTCCCACCACTCGGTCTCCGCCATGGGCGGCAGAAGAAGTCGACTGGGGGCCTATAGTTGGGCCAAGGAGTAGAAGGTCTAACAGCGGCAGAAGTCACAGATCCTGGCCGAAGGTCTTGGATCGCAGGGTCTTCTCCCAGCACGATCATTTTCAGGAATGGAGACATTTCTGGATCCCTCCCAGAGAGGTTAGACTCTACAACACTATGACTATGACTTTGTGGCTGGGATCTTTGGTCATCATCAGGGATTGGTGGAGAAAGCGTGGCAGGACATCTAGGTTCTATGTGATGACCCATGGGTATGTCGGTATGTCCTGAGGATCGGTTCTTCCTGCGATTCATCCATGTCAATGAGGCCAATGATCTGTTCAGCTACAATGAGCCAGAGAGACTGCAGCTTGCCCAGCTGGCCCATGCCATCGTATAAACTTTATGTAATATAAATATATATATATTATATATATTCTATTATATATATACTACAGGCTCTGGCAGCAAGTCCTATGTCATGTACCTCAATTATGCTACACAAGTCCTATCTCACTGAGGCCAGTATAAAAATCCTCCAGACCCACCATTCATGTTGTTTTTTTTCTGGTGGATGGAAGCAATCCTGCAGATCCGCTGTGATCGGCGCTCTGGTCAGTCCTCCGTTGTCGGCTGTTTGTGTCACGTGTTCCACCAATGATTGGTGTGGTCATCTGCGACTCGATACTACTTCCATACTACTTGCACATCATATATGATGTGTTCGTCAGAGTGCACTACACTAAGCAGTTTCCACCGGTCTGAACACATAAGTCTGGGGGGAATCTATGTATTATTCACTGGGTAGGTCATTCCAATCCCCCAGCCAATGACTTGCTAAAGCAAGAGTAACTCCAGCTAGCTGACGTTAGCTTTCGTGACATGTTGTTTCTTGACTATCGCGGCGCGTTGCAAGGTCGAAGCCAAACGTCACCTAGAGAAGAGGAGGGCAAGAAGAGCAGAAAGAAGTAGTGAGAACTAAATAGCTTTCGTGACATGTTGGATCATGTTGGCCCAACCTGTGGTATGTCCCATGGTTCTCTACTCCATTAGCCACTGCGTGTTGGTTTTGCTAAATATCTTGCCTACTCCTATCCAGGTAGCATTGAGAAGTCATACTTATTACCCATAGACTCCATGGGACTGCCATAAATGCCTACATTGACCTCCCAAACCACCCCAATTGATCGGCAGTCCTATGATCCTATGGCAGTCCCATGGAGTCTATGGGTAATAAGTATGACTTCTCAAATGAATCTTCTCGACCCACGGCACACAAGCCGATGCCAGTCAAATGCCGCCAGCCAAGCTTCGCCCCCAAGCAGCATGCCTACATCCAACCATTTGCAGGTTAACCCAATATAAATCTTTACATAAAACTCTGCTCACATGACCGAGGCGAATTCCAACAAGTGGCTAGCACCGAGAAGAGAGAGTAAATCAGTGGACACCTAATTCCTACTGGGTCGATCGGTGTTGTTCACCATACTTGCTGCAACAAACCCGCATCAATAGAACCTGAGTGACGACTCTATTTTGGATCACCAACCAACCAAAATATGATCTTGTCCTATCAAAACAATGGTCAAATCGGTTGAAGGGCATCTTCTGTTCCTCTTCAATGTCGATGATCACATCAATCTCAGGCGGTCTGCGGTCTGCGCATTGATTTTCAAGCCATGCGTTGTCAACGACAAATCCTTCAAAAAGTCGGCGCCGTCTGGTGTTTGCGTGGATGAACTTCGCTGAGCTCTGGTTTACCACTCAGAGATGTAAAGGCTCTGCTAGTCAAAAAGGGAGAAAGAAAAAATTGCAAAAAAACACGCAGTTAAAAATAACATAAACGTAACAATTTCAATGAACGGTAGTTCCAAACATTTGGTGCAGTGACACGCTTCGTGTCCTAAAAGTCAGTCCATTTACAAGTCAACCAGGCAGTCTGACGGCCATCCACTCTTCATCTTGTCCACCCACCTCTGAGCCAAAGAATTGCGCGTTGCAGAGGGACATTGCTTCAGCTGAAAACGACGCTTTCAGCCAAACCGTTTGTCAAAAAAATAATAAAAAAGGCCGGGAATAATTTATAGCACTCGCTCAGTTTCATTTTGCTTTATTTGACTATAAGAAGTATGGACAAGTTTCGAGCGCATACAAAATGATACAATACATCTCTTTGGGTACTGCAAAGATGTCCCCTTTTCACAAGAGGAAAACACTTGAATCTGAAATGAAATGTACAAACATCTTAAGGTCAGCAAAAGCCTAGACTGACTCATGAAACAACTGATTGGCCAGCCTCTCAAATTGGGTTGCTGTGTGTGTGTGTCCACCCCTGGACAAAGGGTTTTCCACCACCACCTTTCG
>CAXAMN010021001.1:298341-334976 GCA_963970005.1 Durusdinium trenchii | reverse complement strand
CCAACGTGATACTTGCATTAACTGAAGAATCCAAGTTCGAAGTGTGTGTTTGCGTTTTCGTCTCCAAGAAAATGGTTGAACCATGTTGAACCAAAGCTTCCAATGCCATCACACATCATCTGTCCGAGGGAAGAAGTACTTGACAAGTCTTCTTCGAGTGTATCATCCCAAACCCATCGGCGAAATTTGGGAACTGGATCCCCTCGAGAGCGCCCTCCCTACAACCGCCGAATTCTGCTTCACTGACCTCCTGGCTACTCTGCAAACTTCACAGGGGTAGCTCTGTAGCACCCTCACGCGGGCACCACAATTCGGGCACCTCTTGGGCCTCACCCCACTTCGCTGGCTCCTTCGTGGGACTTCGAGCCGGTCCGTAAGGGTTGGCACTCAAAGACATGTGACAATGACATGCACTTAGTGCAAGAAATCGAAAGATCATACATCAGATTGCATGACTCAAAGGAACAAAGTCGAGATCAAGTCTCATCCCAAGTCTAAGAACAACGTGAAGAATTCCATCCAGTGGGTCTGTATTGACACCCACAACTTGGGTAGTAAAACCCAAGAACACATTGAGCTGAGAAACCCATGGTTCCTCGGTCATCATCAAATGGCTCGGAATCCTTCTTTCGGGAGTGGCTGCAAACTCCCAACCCTCAACATCGATCAACCAAATTCAGGGTCTCGCTCCCCATCTCGGAGCAAAAGTACTGGCCATGCGGCCCGTGCGGTTTCGTGGTAGTTTCGTGTGGCCTTCGTTTCAAGGGAACGAGCTGGCAGGTTCCCACCACAGCTCCCCGAAAGCGGAGACATGATTGAAATACGTCGAAGGGAATTCACCCATTTTAAGGAACCTCAATGCTTCACCCTTCAGCCAAAACCAGGAAAATCCGTTTGCCCACCGAAAAACCGCCCCGTCTGACCCGTCTGACTCGAACTGTCGGGGATCAGCACGACTGTGGAAGAATCAAACCCCGAAATTCGACGGTCGTTCCTGGGTTGAAATCATCTCATAGTCTTTTGTCTGATGCTGGCGACTTTTTCAAGCGTTTAGACCCAAAGCACTCCATCGGGCTGGCATATTGACCGCCCCATTCACCCCCCCTTTTCAAGCACCCCTGGCCCTCATCAGTCCCAGACGGGTAACTACAAGGACCTGAAAAGTTCGTGACCTCTTTGGAGTCTCTGTTTGTGACCTCTTTGGAGTCTCTGTTTGTGACCTCATTTCTGGTATATCTCACCCATTTCACACATTCAGAGGCACTCTTCTGCCTTTTTAGTAGGGTACGTGTTCTTTGATTCTACCCCCCAAGGCCCTTGTCTGCTATCCCTCTCCCATCCCATTTCCCAATCCAGCGGCCCTCGGCCCGCTCGTAGTAACAAGTGCATCGCTGCTAGTAACAAGTGGTAACCCATGAATGCACTTGTTACTATCTAGTAGCGATACACATATCTTGCGATGCACTTGTTACGAACCTATTCCGCTTCCCCCCCATCTCCTCCGTCGCCCATCAAGCGCTCTCGGGCGAGCCCGCCAACTCCTTGGGCGACTCAGCGAACTCCACCGCGCGCACCGCGACAGCGCGCGGTGCTCGGGGCACGCCGTTGCACCCGTACCTGGCCACCGGGGCCGGTGTCCGGAAGCGGAATCAGTGCATTCTGACTTAGGAAGTGTACCTGTATAAAATATTATGTTATATATAACTATATATATATATATATAGTATGTATATATGGTGATCTGTTTGGCAACTGTTTGTTTGTTGCGATGTGCGTGTGTTTCAAGTTGCTTCATTTGGAGATGTGTTCTTTCATGTTCTTTCCGGCTACGTGGGGAACGTTCTTTGCGGCCGTGGTTTCCCCCAAAAAAAATCCTGTGGAAGTAAATAAGACAAGTCATGGGGGCCAGCCCGTGGCGCCACCACCGAAGAAAACCAAACGAATCTCATCTCAGAAACGACCCAAAGCGGTGGTTGAGTCCCAAAGTTCAAAGAACGTAGTTGCTACTTCAAGCAGAAAGTGCCTGGAGACATGGTCTGGCTACTTCACAGTGTAGTAGCGTAGCATACAATGACCCTGTACAATCATGTGCAAGGACCCTTCACAAGATTGCATCACAGGTGCCCTGTGAGCAGTATACAACTTGGACTCTGGACTATAATATCTCCGCGGACCATTACACAACTGCCGATTTCTCACATGTTTAAAGCGACACCCAGCTTGAAAGGGTTCAACATAGTCCTGGCTCAGGCCAAACATCTTGACAATGAGATTCGCAGGTCCAAACCCCTCGTTCGCGGGTCCTGGCTCATCTCCTTAAGGAGACTTCCACCGTCTGCTTCCGTGGCTCCTCTTCCCCCAGTCCATATGGCTGGTCCAGACCTTGCTTGACCTACCAACGGGCGCCAATCCGGGCGCATGGTAAGTAGCTGTGCTGGGTACCGGGGATCTTGGTAAGTGTCCACTGTCCAAGAACTGAATATGTACCTACCTCTTCCAGGTCGTTCGCTACATGGTCGGGCTCCAGGTTTTGAACCACGCCGTCCAAATATCCGATCTCGCCAGGCCGACGGAGAGCAAAGGATCTGCTGATAGTTCTCCACACAGGTGAGATCGAAGGGGTTCCTCCCACGCCGTCCGACAGGGGGTGGACCCGACAGCAGGCTGGATGGCGCCATCCTTGGAAGCGAACAAGCCTGCCATGTCAAAGCCTTTTTGGGGGCGAAAAATGGCGAAAGGCCATGGTCCGAGTCATCGGGTATCCAACATGAATCCGTGGAATTGTCCCTCAGGGTCTTCAGATGGTCTCCCTCCACGCCTATCGATGCTGGCTTCCTCTCTTGTGACCATTTCAATGGACATAGGCTCCCTCCCTCCAGCCACCTCTCCTGTCCAAATGTAGGTAGTAGTCCCGGACCTCGCGACTCGCTGCGGCCGGGACTCGATGAACAGCGAAGGCTGAACTGACGAGGACGGGCAAGGACCGAAGATTTGGCGTCAAGATTGGAAGGCCGATGGGGTTTAACCACCTGGATGACTGACAAAGAAAACATATGAGGGTTCCATGGGTCAACCGGTCCGCGCATACCCCCAAACTTAGCTAGCAACCAAGAAGGATGCAGCTATGGCCAATGCCGTGCCTTCTGTCTCCTTTTTCATACTCTGTCGCCATGAAAGCCCTCTCAAGTCTCACCTCTCTGGCTCCCGTCAATTTCACCCGGTGGATCCCACTCTAGCTGTGAAGAGTTCCCTGAGATTTGATGTTGATGGCACTTGACAAAAATACAGTTCTCCACATGTTTTGAAGCCGATCAATTAAACCGATTGACCATGGATTTGCGACCAGGCAAAATAATCTGAGAGCAGCACATGTTCATTGGTGGTCAGATTGCAGGCGATGATGATGCTGTGGTACCTGAAGTTCATGTGAAGTGGAAAACAAAGAGTGACCGGGGTCATAGGCAGGTCCATCCACAGAGGGATCAATACTCCGTCTTCAATTTTCAGTAGATGTGTGCCATCTAAAACCGCTGTATTGTTGATCTCTCCCATAAACTGACTGGTGCTTAGTAGGGAATAAGGGAATGAGCCCCCAATAGAGATTCTATTGGATCCATTCCCTCATTCCCTGCTAAGCACCAGTCAGTAAACAAACCATCGACAGAAACCTGTGAGGTCCGCAAAATGCTGAGGGACTGTCGGTCGTCTGCGACGTCCAAGCTACGTGCATTCGGACTGATCAAGCAGTTCCAAGAAAAATTGCCGCAGTTGTTTCGAAAAGAACCATGATGAAGGCTTCAGGGTAGAAACGCTGAAGAGCAAAATACACCAATGCCGGCCTCCCGCCTAAGTTCTGCCTGGAGCATCCTGTTTTCGCATGTTTTGCCTACTGAGAAGATCCTAGACCGTCTTCGGAGGTTGCGGCACTGAACCCAAAGCGGGGAGGAATGAAAAAGCAGGTGCAACATCCATGGTGCAACATGGTGCAATTCCATCCATGTCCATCTGAAGGCATCCCCAAAAAACAAACCAGTGCAACATCTTGGTTCCTATGTTCAGATCACCCGGCGTGATGGCGTTTCAATGACCTGGGTCTCGTTCTTCGCTGGGTATATCCCAATACTCAGGGCCCAGTGAATGATGATTAGCAAAGGCCGACATCTCAAAATAAACAATAGTGATATATAATATATATATATAATCTTATACATGTTTTTACCGACTGGTACTGGTCACGGGATACACCCTAGTCCTTCGTGGTATCAGTATATAATATATTCATCAATGACCGTACGCACCAGGAATCTTACGGGACATCTTGGGAAAGTCATGCCCTAGCACTCCAAGTACCTCCTCAGAAGGCAATTGGACCCTCCAAACCCACCCCAAACACCTTCTCAAAAGGCTCTTGGAGCCCTAGGGCCGCATGATCCTCTTGGGCTGCTTCCCTCTTGCGTCCTTCCCCTATTCACAATCCCTGCAACTATCGATGCGATCACCACTCCAAACCCCGCCCCAGCCCGCTCGCGTGGCACAAGAGTAGGATGCCAAAGGCCAAAAACATCGCAATGGCGTAAAAGAAGTAGAGCAACTGCCACGCGACGGGCGACGGCTCCGCGCGCCGTGCGACACCGCCACGCGGGTTTCACAACTTCGCCTCACCCGTCCACCCAGAGTGTCCCGTCGCTGTCCGAACAACGGCGATGGATGAGGAAGAGCCCGTCATCTGCAGAGTTCGGATGGGTGATGGGTTGGGCCCCCAGGAGCCCCGAAGGAGTTTGAGGGACCTGTGGAGATTCAATTGATTGTTATAAAATATATATATATATAGTTAATGGATATATTATATATCTATGGTTATATATATATATATGTGTGTGTTATGAATCTCTGGCCTTGCATGATCAAGAACAAGGGTCGACCTTGTTCATCACAAAATTGAGTGGATAGTGTTCGTTGAAGACGATTGAATCAATGGCTGGAATTCAATGGACATACCCCAAGCATCCTGGTCCAGCTTGCTCGAGTCTCAGCAAAGTATTGCCCAACACTTGTCTCAATGCTGAAGCACATTCGGGTGAGATATTCAATATGGCCCCAACCAAATGGGTTTTGGTATGTTTTGCTCTATTTCCCTTCTTCCAGGGTGTCTTTGAGAGGTCTCCCTATTTTAATACACCGATTCTGAGAAGGAAGAATCAGCAAAAATCAAAGGCGCTCCTCTTCGAAGTGAACCCTGAATCTCTTCCAAAACATGCGCCTCTCCCCCATGGGCCATCAGGAATGGTCGTAGTGCCTCAGGAATGCAACGAATGAGTCGAAGGTGGGCGACATCCTGTGGAAGCAGAACCGCAAGTATGCAGCAAGTACTCAGGGAAAACAAAAGAAGTACTCCTCGCTAGCAGCCTTGCAGGGCCTTGATACACAAACTAATGTATACTAAGGAAACTGTCGATAAACCACTTTTCGCACGAATCTTTTTGCCTGTAGTTCACTTATATTCCTAGCTGCAGTCACCGGACAGAAGTCACCAGGGCATCTCCTTTGCATCAGTCGCCTACGAGTATGGCACTGGAGGAGTCTGGAGGACTGATCAGGTCAGAACGCAGGACTCGGTCAGGTCTGTGACTCGATGCTTCTGACCAAGGTGACGATTAATGGCGGTTCATGTTCAGGTGGGCATATAAAGGCAAAAATATGTATATATATATAGACGTGTGTTGTATACTTATATTTCTATGTATAGTCTATAGAAATATACTATATATAGGCACATGTTACCGCTGTTTTGATGGACAATGACCATATCTTGGGTGGTTGGTGGTCGAAAATAGAGGTCACTCAGGTTCTAGGTGTTCGACATAAACACAAATACATATTTTTTGAGGGATGCTCGTGTGCAGGGCTGCTGCTTTCTTCTGGGTCTAAGATTCTGGTGCGGAGGTTCCTAGGTCCCATGCTCGCTTCAAGCACACCACTTGTTAGATGGGTTTGTCCACCGCTTCAACCACCAATGGAAAGGTTTGAATCCCAACCCTTCATTGTTGAACGTTGGCCTGGGATATTTTTGAGCTACAGAACCAGATCAACTTTCCTCTTGTAAGGCCAGGTGTTTCTAAGGATTGGCCGCGCAAACAAGGAATGCTGCTCACAGGATGGTTTTATCTATGGTGCTGCCCCACGTCTTGACGTCTTAGATCACAACGCTTCCAACCTAATTATACGTTTGTGTCTGTAGAATTATGTGTCTATATCATGTACGGTCGGGGACTGCGCTAAGAAGTTTTATAGAACAAGGAATTAGACTCTAGTTGTGAGGAAGAATACGTTATTTTAGATTATAAATCTTAATAGACAGTATACACTAAACTACTACCAAACTGCTTGAAAACAGCTTTGCAATAGGCACGGGCCCTTTCCCAGCATCATCACCAGCCAGACCGCCCTGGGGCCTCATGCTCAGCTCACTAGAACAAAAAGTAATGAAAAATGCGCCAGGGGGCTTAGCTGCTGGTGTGGTTGGTTCTGTGCCTGCCCCTTTGGGCTGAGTGCGACCAAGGATTTAGTTGCTGTGGTTGGCTTGGGCCTGCATCTTTGAGCCGGGCGCGACCAGGGATTTACTTGCTGTGGTTGGTTCTGGGCCTGCCTCTTTGGGCTGGTTGCGACCAAGGATTTAGAATTTAGTTGCTGTGGTTGGCTCTGGGCCTGCCAATGCCAAACAAATAAGCGCCGGCACGCTATAGAACTTACAGCCCGCAAGGGCGCGCGACCATATATGTTTGAATGAAAAGAAGCAACCTTTGGGTAGTCTGCTGTAAGCGCATCTCCGGCTCTTGCAGGGCAGAATCTCCAACTGCGAACAACTGCAACTTCCACCCAGCCCCCCCCACGTCTGCTGCGACATGAAGCGTTCTAGTGGTTGTGCGTTTCTGCTATGGAAAACGGGCTCCATAAAGGGTTTGAAACTGTTTGAAAACAGGTTTAAAATAGAGCGAAGACCCCTCAAATAGAGCGAAGACCCCTCATTCAGAGTATTGCCCTCTCCTGAACAAACCCTAGATTAAGAAACCCAACGTCAGATTCTGAGCATCAAATTTCTTGTTCAAACACTTGGGATCAATAAATATGCTAGACTCTATCGACAAAATAGGGATTTCTTATCACAAGCCTCAACCGTACACAGCTATATGTGAAGTGATGTGCATCAAACATCGTCTCCAGCCAATGTTTCAGGCTCTGGGTTCCCCGTGCCAGCTTTGGATCAGCCTTGATCGACCGGAACGACGGAGCAGCGCCATGAAAGCGGCCATCTCTCAGTGGAGCAGCTCTTGGACAGACTCCTGGTATATAAATTCAAGAGATATATGACTACCAGGCCCACTAAGGGGTGGTTAATGGACACCCCTTAACATCTAAGGGGCTATCAGTAGAAACCCCTTGGGGGGTCCTGGTATATACCAGGAATGATTATTCCTGGTATATTTTATATAACTATATATATATATAATACTGAGCATTATAGATGAGAACACAGTCAAATCTGGAACATGGTTAAAAAAAAATGTGAATTACTGCTTACAGTATCCTTGATTGTTCTTAATCGAAAGACATACTAACCTGGACCATCCTGTCTGGGTGTCCTGTCTGGATTTCCCTACACTATTTAGGGATCTACTGCCACGACACGCATTGCATGGTCCATTCAATATATGACAAAAACACACTCAAATCATACACACATGAATCATGACGATTGGGGGGGATCCTGGGGATCTGGGGGGATCATGGGGATCTGCCTCTTCAGCATACCGGCATGACAAGGACGAGGTCTCTTGCTGGTGGGCTCGGGCCCCAGGAGATCTGCAGTACGAGCTTTGTTGGCATGAAATTTAGTGACGTCCCAACCCGCGGGGAGCATTGGACCGAACAGGAACTGGGCTACTTGCTAACTATGGTCGTACGAACAACTTGTTATATACAAATACATGTACTCCCCTGGTACCTGATATAAATATAAATAATATAAATATTATGTTGGCGAGAAATGGAAGTAATTTGCACAACTACCACAGGGGTAGGTACCACACATATGCAAATCACAGAATATGTTCAACAATTTTCAGCATCATTTTCAGAATCAAATCGTCTTGGATCATGCCTCTGCATCAAATCAATAACCACAATCGAAAGCATTGTTCATACAGGGTCCGTGTGAGTTTCTAGGCGTGTATTCTGTGTAGCCTTTGTCTCTTCACTACTGGCAGCCATACTGGACCCTGGTGGGTTCCCTATTGAATGGACATCAAAGGCGTTGTTGGTTGGTGTTTCCCGAGCTCCTCGCAGTCGTGTGCCGTGTGCCCACAACCCATGGTCAAATAATTTGTAGGGATTTCTGTGTCAAACAACTGGTCCACTTGCTAAGTGTGGTGCTACCACTTAGTACATATAAGTCGATTGATGTATACGGAACGCATGGAGCAAGGTAGCAATGGCTCAAGGCTAGCCAAGGACTCAGTAAAATGAGCCTATGCATGGAAGACTCTGCAAGACTTGGCCTCCATGTTCCATTCAATATATAATAAGCCAGTTTTGGGCCATTCATTTCCATGATCCTCACCCGCCGTCCTTATAATACCTATAAACATCCTAGACTCACTACCTGCAACATCCCTCCACATGAACTCAGCAGTTCTTTCTACGTCGTGCAGGTGAGAAAAACGCACGGCTGATGCACAGCCGAGGTAAGGTTTAGGGGCACATGCTGCACAAGTATGCATCAAACTTTGGAGTGCTGCTCTCGGATGCCAAGGCTGCCAAGGCATCCATCCGAAAAGCATTCGGCTGGACAAAATCTAAAGCAAACACCGTTCAGTGCAGAAAGCATTCTCCTCATAAGAACACCATCTGATTTGAGGAAACATCACGCTATCCTTCGATCAAGCAATGATTCAGAAAAGCATTCAACTGCTTCAGTCAAGCAGTTCAGGACACATCCCCCCCATGAGAATGTTCTCCTTCGATTGTGCTAAACACAACCAGGTCAAACCCACACAAACTCCACACTATCCTCATCCGTTGCCATATCAATCTCATCCACCTTCTTCTTGGCCAAACAGCTCCGTTGTGGCACTGGTGCTTCGGAACTACTGGCCGCGGAGGCCGTGCTGCGTAGAGAGAAAAAGCTCCTCAAACCGCTCAAGGCACTTCCAGCGCTTCTAGAGGTCTGGGAACGCTCCGTGGCACCTGCAAGCGTTGGGTAAACGTTTGGGCTTCTGAAATGCACTGCAGAATGCATCTGGGCCCCTATTATTTTTCATAGCCCGGTCTGTGCCAGTTCCGAAGTGGACTTCGTGACTTGGTGACTTCGGTCAAACGAATCAAAGCAACAATTGAACCAATCAACGTCAAACTGTGCCCCTGCACAATGCAAAAAACACACATGAACTGCCGGCACAGTCCATGAACTGCCCATGGGGGCCCGGTCACCCGAAAAGGCCCGGTCGCCCGAAAAGGACCGGTCAGAATCTGAGAGCCAGGCCGGCCTGGTCGCAGTTGCTTAAAGGGATCTATAATCTATATAGGGATCTATTAGCGCATTTGCTTAATATGAAGGTTCAGGCCTACGAAACCCAAACAACCCGAAATGAATGGATGTTTCCACAAACAACCACTTGCTGTGTAAAGGATCTCAATTGCCATATTGAAACATCCACTTGTTTCTGGTTGTTTGGGGTTCCAGGTAGGGAGTCTGTTACTTTCTTCGCTATTCAGCTACCTCTCTGATTTTCACATGTCTTCACCTACCATTGCTCGGCAGATTGCTCGGCAGGGTACGTAGAAATGATGAGTTCGGACCCACACGTGCACCGATACTCTGCTTATTCAACCCATTGGAACACCGGTTTAGGATTCACGACCCGACAACCACCCAGGAACAAGTGGGTTATCGTCGAAATCTTCTGAACCAAATAAACGCCTTATGTGGTCATTGGATCATATCGACCAACATGGGCACCATGCAATGTACCTGTTCGATTGGCTTGAATCTTGACGGGTGCCAAGTAGAAAACATGGAGATCCATGGTGGAGAGTTAAGTTAAATGGAGGCGGAAAACTATGTCAGTAAGAGAAACTCTTTCAACGGGTTGTTTTCAGGTCCTGGTGCTTCTTTAAAATTGGCTTTGGATGCTGGCCTGACATCTTCAACAAGCTCATCATCCTCTCATCACCTAGTTCTTCGGCAACATCCAAAGGATATAGCTGTTTCACACGAACATGCTGAAAGACATCACTGGTATCGCGCAAGCTATTCACCCCCGGAAAGGCGTGGCGCTCCAGGAATGCATTCACCTCCTCTTTCCTTTTCGCCACTGCTTTGGGCGTCTCCACATCGAAGTTCGAATAGCTCATCGGCATGACAAGGACAAGGTCTCTTGCTGGTGGGGTGCAATACATGCTCGAGCCCCAGGAGATCTGCAGTACAAGCTGTGTTGGCATTCATGGTGACGTCCAAATGCGGGGAATACTGGACCGAACAGGAACCGGGTTACTTGCTCACTATGGCCAAACACAACCAATGGGACTGGCATAGTTTACATTGAGCCGCTCGAGCCTTGAAACCATCCCAATGTAGGTAATTAGATGTAATTAGGTTCTGCCAGTCCCCTGTGTCATGTCTGGGAAAAAAAAAAAGATAAACCCCCGTGATCGGAACTCCCACTGCAACGCAACCAACCCTGAAACCCTCCCCCTCGGCATTCTGCCAGCAGGTCCAGTGCCCACGTCCGTGCGGTCCCACCGTGGGGTTCCAACGACACCCACTGGAAGGACGATCCTCCAGCAGTGGCACAACGGAATGCTTCATCGGCGGAAGTTCGGGGAAGTGCCCAGCTCACGAGCCCGTCGGATGGGACGACGAGCCACACCACCCCGTCGAACGTGACTGGATGACCAACTCATTCTACTTGCACTCCTTCATGGAGGATGCGAATTGGGGATCTCTATTTTTGGGGCGCTCGGCGCTTGGCCACCAAAGAGGGAAGCACCCCTTTCGTTGGCGTGAAACAGAAGGCGTGAAACCGCCCAGCACCAAGCCTCGAAGAAGAGTCGCCATAAGACCTGATGCGTTTCTGTGAGTCGCGAGATCCAATGCGTTTCTGGGTACCGCCAAGGATTCCAGTTCTGTTCTCAAACTCAAAGAACAACAGTAGTTTCTTGGGCTATTTGTTGGAAAGATCTTAGCTGAGGCACTTCTGCCTACAGTACTGGACCTCTGAACATTCCTCCAATATATATATATATATAATATATATATATATCCTTTAATACATTATATATATAACTGTATATATATATATGCTTCAGTTCCACAGGGCTCAGGGCCCCGGCTGGGATTCCGTTTGATTGGCCAGCCCGAGGAGTTGGCCACTCACCAAGACAACTATCCCTATCCAACAACTCTCCTGCAAGTTCCAACTCCGACTCCTGCAAGTTCCATTGCGAATCCGTTCTGTTGGACGGCAAATGGGTTGCAGTCACACACCCGTTAGCCTTTAGCCCCTCCCGACAACAGAGCCAATGGCGTGACTCGACTCATACTCATGACATCTCATAATCCAAGAGCCTGGTTTCAGCACCCAGCATAATGAAACATGTTTCTCCCTGTCACACTCATGGGGTGGGAAAGCGGTTTGTGAGTGTGTTTGTCTGATCGTCTGGTGGTCAGAGCTACAAGGCTTAAGCCCAAGCTCTGGATGTCGGCCTTCCAGTTTAAGTGGTCATAACCCTTGCCATGGCCTTCTCTCCTCATCTGTTAGGAAAAGAACAACACTCTTTCCAGCACTACCCAGTTTGGGTGTATAGACCCCTCTTGGCCGACTTATGTGTTCTTCGTCCCCCCGAAATCATCCCAAAAACCAGCCACGACTTCCGGCCACTCCCGCTCGAACCCATCCGTCGCTCGAACCCGCCCATGCCTTGCAGGTGATGGTCGCGGAGTGCCCGAAGAACAACGCGGCCGCCTGCAAACGCGGACGCGGACGCGGCCAACTCGCGGCGCGAAGGAGTTCGCGGGAAACCGCCGCGGAACCGCCCGTGGTTGGGGTGGACGAAGCTCGCAGCGCTTCGGAAAGGTCGTCATTCGGTCGTCCAGATCAGTCATGCCTGGGAGTACTTTCACCTCCTCGGATCCAAGGTGGTCCGGTGTTGTCTCACCCCTTCGGGTGAGTTTCAATGTGTTTCAACACAAGGACTTGGGACCCCTGGTCGGAGCTTGATGAGGAAACATTGACTTGAGTATTGTATATGCATACGCATGTTCCATCAATCATGTGTCTTTGATTTCTTGGTGAAACGTCCTATAGTAGGCAGATGCCAACTGTGAACATGCTCACTTCATCTCACTTCTATGCTCCAAAGACTCCAAGGCACTCTCCAAGGCCTCTTTTCAAAAAAACACTTGATGAACATGTTTACAGTAGAAAATAACACTTTCAGGGGGCTATTGGACGAGTGGGGTCGTGGTTTTGGACCGGAGACCAAGGCACCTGGACCTTGCACGAGACTGGCCATGACCCGGTTGGAACACCCAGGGCTCCGGCTAAGACCAGCAGGAGGAACGAACCTTCTTCAGCCCAGGCGGATTCGGCGACGACCGGCAGATTGGTCGGACCACAGAGGGCGGAGACGGGTCGGCATCCGAACGAAGAACCAGCGAGGCACGGCTCCGAACGCTCCATGTACTGTTTGGCATAAAAAATATAATATATATATATATATAGACCTACACAACCGCCCCAAGTCAACCACCCCAACTGATCCAAAAAATGGCATATACCAGGACCTTCCAACAGGTGGTTTTTGGACACCCCGAACCAGCTCTAAGAGGCTATTTATAGACACCTCTTGGAAGGTCCTGCTTGGCTGGGCCGTGCACAGAGTCTCTATGATTGGAGGTCGGGGCGGAGCTGATTCTTGGCTCAGTCTTTCCGGTTCACTGAAGCAGTATATAGATGAGCAAAGGAAGTCCCTGATCTTCCAATTCTCTGCGAAGCTTAAGTGAAAAATCTTAGGAACTGGCAGATCCCAAACATCTTAAAACGACAAAAAGCGCCGTCTTCTCTCAGATTGCTTCAGATGACCTTTCTGGGGCGCCCAAGGAAGGCAAACAAACTGGCCATGAGAGGGTGGAGGCCATCCTTCAGAAGTAGATGTTCTACAATGCTGTACTCTGACCACTTCAATTCGATTGCCTCTCATCAAATCAAGACTGGGTGATGTGACATATTCCGCATCCTACTGTTCCCAAGTGCCTGGGTGTTCGACCAATTCAAAGCGCCCAACTTCAAATCGTCCAGTCCCAAGAAACCATCACCTCCCGTGAGTCTTTATGCAATGAATGGATGCAGAATATCTACAAATATCTATCTACGACCTACTCTTTTGCTCCAAAGCAATCCTTCTGATGGCTCAAAGTTCCGCGCGCTGATGGCACATGGGCTGGGGAGACGCAGAACCGGACGCTGGGGAGTTGCTGAAGCTGGCGAGCAGCTGGCTGAAGCTGGGGAGCCTTCTGGGCTCCTGCTCCATGTCCTCAAGATCGGTGGGGACCTTGGCTGTGGTGCTTTTCGCCACTAAGCCTTGGGCAAGGAAGGCATCTGGTCCAATGTAGGTCGCCGAGTCAGGGATGGTGATGTATTCCAACGAGCTGCAGTTCATGAAGGCACCGCCCTCATTCCAGGTCGCTGAGAGGGGAATGGTCACACTTGCCAAAGAACTGCATTTCATGGTAAAGGGAATGGTCACAAAGAAGGGCATCGGCCACACGTGCCGTTCAGAACCATCCCCGGTCACGGGTCAGGGATGGCCACACCGAGACGACCAAGCAGACCTGCACGTCTCGATCGGCCGTGCGCCAAGGTGAGTCAGAGTCACCCACCGACATGGACAGAGTTGCCAAAGAGCCACAGACACAAAGGATCCTCGGTTGGGATGTCAGCCACCAAAGATCTCAAAACGGGCATACGGTGCCCGTATGTGAGGGCATGTCACTGCATTCTCTTCCGAGGCAATTGTCAGTGACAGTGGTCTTGAAAATCATGAATGTATATAGTGACATCCTCTCATATCCTCTCACTTCCGAATCTCCAGAAAGGCCCGCCTCCTCAAGAGATTGATCATCTTCCAACAGACTCTCTCCCACGATCAGATGCATGCGAGTATTTGTGCGTCCCTAAGTAGTTACCAGGAGTTCCAGAAGGGTGTGTTTTTGTCCCTAAGTAAGTGGATCATGGGCAACCCTATTCTCCGACATGGAACTGCTGGTATAAAGTGTTTATAAGCCTGGTCATCTTGCTTAGACACATTGCGATCATTGCCTTTCTTTCACACTGGGGGGCGACAATAACAAGTCCTGCGACACCGCGACACCACAGGATGTGATCCTCGCATCTGAAGGGAATATAGGGCCCTTGCCACCCAATGTTGATCGAACAAGTACTTCTACCTGGATCATCCTGTCTGGATCGCCAGACTGCACTACAGGTCGAAACCCAGACAGAACACGACAGGATGATCCTGGTATGTACGTCTCCTCTACCCAAAAAATGGTCCTGAGAGTAGCGAAGAAATCATGAATACATCGCGTGACGGCGATTGGAGAGACCCTGTCTGAATTCCCACTTTGGTGAGCTTGTGAGCTGCCCCACCCGACCCCGTCAGCCCAGCAAGTCCAGCAAGTCGTCTGTAGGTCTACAGACCGTCGGTCTGGAGACCCTGGGTGGTTTGTATGAGGTGGAACTGGCATGACTCTGGAACAGGTTCTTCTGATTGATGTAGAAGTCACTCGACTTGCTGGGTCACCTGTACCAAAACCGTCCAAAGATAGTGATGGAAGCGAAGCATCACTGAGGGCATATAGATAGTGTGCAGGTCTCTCAAAAAAAAAAACAGCGGCTGATCAAATGAATCACTCGAGTCACTCGACAGCTGATCAAATGAATCGGTACCAAGTAGCGATAGTTGCCCAAACCCACACAATTTCCTGCGGCAGTGTGTGGCGGCAGTCATTTTCTTGGAGAAACACTGGTGATATCATTCTTCCTATCTTCCTGGCTGACTTATCTAAAAAAGAGCCAAGAATGAAAACTCTGGAGAAGCCAAATATGCTTCTTTACGGTTCTTCACATGAACGTCATGAGTATTCCGCCCCTCTTCTTTTTGATACAGTGGTTTCAGAGGTTCGATGGCACAGGAAAGAAGAAAAGACGAAACCCTAACCCTACGAGTCCAGTCGGACCACCGGCTCCAGTCAAACGAGGTCCGTAGGAATCTGTAGGGCAATCCCTGAGAGTCCAGTCATGACTCATGAACTACCCCCATGGTAGTGGTGGATTATGACTACCAGGTGGAGTAAAATGAGTCAAAACAGAAGTTCTGGGACTGTAGGGAAAGCTACTCCATCACCGGAAGCCACGAAGCAGCCTGTCGCTGCAAGGTGTCGACCATTCCATTCCTGCACTTCGTCGCGAGCTTTGGCATTCGCTGCGGGCGGTCCTAACCAAGTGCAATGATGGTCGAAGCGAAAGACCTCGGTGGGAGTGAAGCGTGAGGTGGTTTGTTCCCCAACGAGGTGGTCGAAGCACACGAGGGTCACGAGGTGTCTTCACCAGCCAGGAGTTGTGAAAGAAAGGTTCACCTTCACCTTCATCTCTGCGACCCCTTCACCTCTTCACCTCGTGCGATTTGGAGCCTGGAAAACAGGCATGTTGCAGGTGAAAAAAGAAAAACGTCTGTAGGAAAACAGACTGAGTCTTAGAAGAGTCCAAAAGGAGTCGCTGCTGCGGTGCAGATTGTTTGAAGCTGCTGCGCTGCGGTCCCAATGGGTGATCCTCGACTGTCAAGCTGGGGAGGGGATCTTTTGGGGGACCAGGCAGGATGTCAAGAAACTGTTACAGACGTGTCAGATAGGTTTAATGTGGTTTAATAATGGTTTATATGATACATCCCCCAAGGGGTCCCAGCCGATGCTGTCAAACGGGGAAGTAGGTTGAACGAAACATGTGGACTGTTGATGAATCCCCCAACACCTGGAGATGTCAGACCATTCGACAGTTTTTTATAGGGAGTTGTTCATCAACAGTCAACATTACCCAAACACTCCATGTATTGAATGTATGCCTATATCGGGATGGTTTTGGGGGGTCAATGTAGGTATATGTAATTAATATGATACATGATACATACCTAATATGATACATACCAGGACCATCCTGTGGGTGTCCAATGGACGATATACCCTACACTACTTAGGGATCTCCAGACAGGACACCCATTGGATCTTCCAGGTATATCTACTGTATACAATATGACATATTCCCCGACCCCAAACTCGAGTTGATGGAAAGCCCTCGGCGGATTGGATCTTATCATGCTGCTGCAAAGGTTTCTGAGGTTCTCTTTCAGCCTAGACACACAGCGATCGCAGTAGGCGCAATGCTTCGAGCGCAAAGGTCTATAGACCCTGGCGGATGATCAGAAGAAAATCGCTTGATTGAGCTAGTGGATGAATGGAGACGTTGGAAGAGGAACACACATAGGCCCCCTTTTTTCAAGAAAAGACAGGCCCTTCGAATGGCTCATATGGATACAAATAGAGGATGCTCTGCTTCCAGTGTCTGAGTGTTCGGGTCAGGTTTGTAGAGTGTGAGACTCTTCGGTCCATGCGAAACTCATCGGGTAACTTCCATGCGTTTTAGATGGTTCACCGATCTCTAGGCTTTCACCGATCTCAAGGTATTCGGACTGTCGAGGCTGGGTGAGGATCTCTTGAGGGTGCTGATGAAGAAAAGAGATGAACGAACAACTCCAGTGCATCTCCAGTTCATCCTTCAGCCATGCAAGTTCTCCTGGTTCGAATCAATAACGAGTCCTGGAGCCATCCAAGCTCCATTGATTGATTCAATTTGATTCAACGTCCGATTCCGCTCGAGAAGTCTTGCATCGTGTGCATGTTGAGTGCGGGGGTTCCCTGCTTCACCGGGGCCTGCAAGTGCTGCACCATCCCTGCTTCACCGTCACTCCATTCACCATCACAAACCTCAGTCGACGGACACAGCAGATTCGACCGAACTCTCCACCTGTTCGTAAACGACTCCAGCGAGCATCGGCTGGCATTGAACACTCTGGATCAAGTGCCGAACTATCCACCTCTTGAGCTCTGAGATGAAGTGGCTAAACCAACCAATCTAAGGTTTTGGTTTCTTGTGTTTTTTGGAGGTGATCCAAGTGTACGTCCTGGGTAGGTGAAGGCTTTGGGCTGAGGTCCGCTGGTGATTGGACACACTCTTCTTGTTTTGTGCGGAAGAACCGAGAACCGCAAACCCAAACCGAAAAAAAGAAAAAAGGACGGCAAGACCGAACAGCAAAATGTGGAATAACTTAAGGACTTAAGGAGACAGAGCTGTGAGACAGTGCGGTTTCGGGATAGTCGGCTAGAGTACTGAGTATGATAGTAGTATGACATAGTGATCCCAAAATTGATTGAACAGTCCTTTCAAACATGCCATTGGAACCCATGTCCTTCCCTAGTTCTGGACCACATCCAGCTCCTTTATCCCAACTATACCTCCTACCTATTTCTTGCACTGCCCCCAAGTTGTACCTCGATTCAGTCTCGGTATCAACTTCCAACTCTGCCTGGTGTTTTCCACCTAAGCAAACCTCCTCCAAACCTACCGCAAACTCCAAAAAGCTAAACCAGATCAAGGGGGACCCATCAAGCGACCCATGTGCCCATCGCTTCGCCCCCGGTCGACCGGTCCACCGGTCCGCCTGGCAGGCACCGAGGCCCGCTGGGGATCCGCCGAGCGGGGAACCTCGGTGGTAGGCCAAACGGAACCTGGCATGCTGTTGCATGCATGATGGTTAAAAAAAAGTGAATATACATATATTATATATACACGTAATACGTACTATATATATACTATATGACAGTATAGATATATATATATATACACACTATATGGTAATTATGGTATCTCCCCCAAGCTAATTACAAAGATTGTGGATGTTGAACAATTGCATGACATGTATAGAAAGAAGATGAAACAATTGCATTTCTCTCATCAAAGGGCACCTGCCCGAGTCGATGACATTTCGCCCATCTGTTGTAACCAAAAGCCAACCATTAAAGCAGTCGGGACAAGGCCCGGTTTTGCAGTCTAGTTGAGTGGAAAACAGTGCGCCCAAAAACACGGTGTCAGTGGATCAGAAAAAGACAGTGGCCGCTTCTTCCTTCAGCTTATGGGTCCTGCCCAGCAACTGTAGCCGGCCTCGATTCCCGAACACTCCAATATACGGCAACTGTTGCCGCCCAACTGGTCCCCTGAAATCACCCTAATATAGCTTCTTGTTGGCCTTGATCTGAGAATACCTTGGAACTTTGACATAGTAGGTACTCTAAGATTCTAAGACATGTCATTTAAAATAAGTAGGATCTATTAATTATAAATTTGAGATGATCCTTCTCAACGCCTTTTCACGAGTTCCATGTTTCAAAACTCTATTAAGCGACGTCCTTCCCGCGCCTCATGCACCATGGGAAGATCCCTTCTGTCTCTGAACCCGTCAGCGACTGACCGGCACCGGAGCAGAATGCTCCTTCACTCACTGTCACTTGTTCTGCTCCTTCGGTTCACGACTCAAAACTTGGAATCATGACAAAGATACCTGGACCTTCAAGGGGTGTCCAATGGAGGTCCCTTAGTAGTGTAGGGGCTTCCATTGGTGACCCTTTTGAAGGTGCTGATATATATATATATATATATTATATTAATATGTCCATCACACATCCATCTGGGTGTGGTTCAGCTACTATCTTAAAAGTTGTGAAGAACGAACTGCGAGAAGCATTCCAGACCTATTTACAATCGCTTTGGATTCTTCGAAGTCAATCATGAAAAGCAAACAAATCAAACAAGAAAAACACTCACCCCGCTCTGGGCTCCCTGGCCACGCCAGGGTTCCTGAAGGACCACATGTAAAGCGTGTTTCACGTTTCAAGCACATGCTTGGCGTGACATTGATTTGCATTGATTCGTTTAGGGTAAGTTATATACAAGTTGGAACCAAATGGTTCCAAAGTCAACTGTGAACTGTGAGCTTTTGCTGCTATTCTGTTTCTGTGATTTCAAGCAAACAACATCCAGGATCCAGGTTTCAGTGGCAATCGTCCAGGTTCAGGTTGCCTGCTTTTTTTGATGTGCAATTGTAGAGTCAATTCGCTATCTGCAAGAGTTGGGAGGTTGGGATGTTCAAGTTGGGATGGTGAAGTGGTGTCCAGAGCTGAGAAATGGCACTGGCACTGGCACCCAAGATGTCTATCCGACCAATGAACCAGCACTCAGGACTACACAGTGGAGAAGATGTTCTAAGTAATATGGATACCTAACAAAGGCTCCAGTGATTGTATGTAACCAATGGGAGTCCAGATCAACCACCCACCTCTGAAACTGCCGGGGCAGAACGAGTCGATAGGACTCCTGGTTCCACCAGACTAGACCTGGTCAGTTCAGACAGCACTGGCACATTCCCCTACATAGGTCGTTTCTATGGATGATCAAATGGTCCATATTTGGTATCTGCCATGTAAAATGAAACACCCGTAAGAGGAGACATTGAGCAAGTCTTGGACTGTCCACAAAGAACGTTCCAACCTCTTGAGCTGCTCACTGTCTGGCGTGGCTTTCCATCGAAACAACGTGAAGACATGGTCGGACCTGGGTATTTCTTGGCCTTTGGCTTTGGGTCGCCAAGGGTGCAGGTAACAAAGCACCCGTGGGTGGGTGCTTGAACTTCCCATCACGCAGCTGCATGCATGCGTCCTGCACGCAGCTGCAGCAAGAGCCAGCAAACCTCGCGTGGCGACAGTGCGACAGCGCTGCAAAGCGTGCGTTGCTTTGATTGATGGGGTCTGCAAAACTGAATCGATCATCTAGTGTTGCGTCCAAGGGGGTCTTCCTCACAGCGACCAAGCAAATATCAGCCACCCTACAACGAAACATGTCGACGCTCCTCCATCTCATCCAAGGGCCAGACATATGATGGCCCAAACGCTGCAAAAACCCTGGCAAGGGCGCACCAGCTATTCACACTGCACTATACGCACCAGCTACCGGCTCTAACCAGCTACCGGCTCGCGGCTCGGCTCGCGGCTCGTTTGGACTGGCTCGTCCGTCCCGCAGGTCCCTGACCGATCGGTCCCTTTTCGTATCCCCAGTCGACTGCCGTCGCTACCCGGTGAGGTCCCCACTACCCGTTCTTCGCAACGCGGCAACGCGAGTTGTTGGAAGCCTCCACTCCTTGGGAAAGATCGCCAAGGTCGCGCCCCTAAAGGATGAACCATCTTCCTGTATACACGCGGACCGTACGGGACCCAAAAAAACTTCGTTTGGTCAAGCGAACCTATCGAGAAGGAGACGAAGACGAGCCTCAAATGCATGAAAAACGAAAGAATCGTCTTCGGTGTAAGACCAGACCATCGATCTCAAGAAAATGACATCTACAACCATTTCGGGAACGGAATGGAGCTAGTTCCTTCACGATGTGGCGGCTTGAATGGCTTGATCCTTCACGCTCGAGTGAGCTGGTTTCGACTGAAACCACAGCTGTCCGGTCCACTGATGGGTGGTACCAGGCAGGCGCGCCCCGAATGGGGCACCACAAGGCACCCTGGAACATCGGACCACTTGATTCGGTCATCACGAGCGACCCCACAGCGGATGACGACGGGAAGTTTTACGATACACAGCTGGGGAAGTGATGTGCAGCAATGGATGGATTCATGAGTGACATGCAGCGTGACACGCAAGAAAAAACGAAAATGCTTCGTGACGATCGCCAACAATTGCATGAGAGGCAAAGCTGCGAAGCCAGTGGAAATATGGAAAGCTGCAAAAACGTTTTAGGCCACACCTTTGTTTGAATCTTCAGGGCTTTAGTTTCGGGGTCATCATGAAGTTTGGCTATTGATGCGGAGACATCTCTCTTTAGCCTGGTCCAACCTGTTGACAGTGGATCCCAAACCAAACGATTCAGTTTGGTATAAATTTTGCGCGTCAGAGGTCTCTGACCGTTTCTTGAGGAGGGGGAGAGAGAGAGAGAGAGACAGAGAGACAGAGAGACAGACAGACCTTTGGCAGCCTTTTCATTTGCAATATCCCTATAGGAGTAGAACTGATACATGCGTAGTTGGAGAGATTGCTTCCGGAATCTGATAATTGTTTGGTGCTTCTGCCGTAAACGGACCAATCTGATGAACACATTATGCATCCAGAGTGACAAGATCTCCCCTATTCTCCTTGGCAGGAACATTCCAACGAAGCATCCTTATCTATGGGACACTGTGGACCGAAAACAACACATATCTTTAGTGTTGCCGTGCCATTTAATGCTTACAGTATATGGAAGAGTTCCTGGGCTTCTTCTTGATCGAAAAGCATCATTCCACTGTCCTCAGGTTTCTGGTCAGGAAGGAAAGTCGGTATTGAGGTCAACAAGAGAGCCCCCTGCAAGACAAAATTGCACTTTCAATTGCCGCACGAATCTTGTAGGTCTATGTTGGATTGCTTTGAGTCTTTCAGCCGTGTAGGATCCCAGAATTTGGGCATGCCCTTCGATTATGATCTCATCACAAATCACGATTATTGTGGCCCGGCCCAAGAAAGCCTTCGATTTCTTCACCATCAATCATCAATCGACAAGCCTGTGTCATCTTTTTCTTGTCAGCGAAGAGGTCTGTTTGTGATTAGTTGGTGGAGTTCATGATCTTGATGGTGAAAAAATAAAACGTTAAAAACAACATGCGAGTTCGCAGAACTAAACCGACCCAGAACATCCGATCCATGGCTCGTGTTGACTGGTCAACCTGCACAGAACTTGTTATGAACTTGTACAAGAGAACTTGACCACTTAGACAGGATTCTTCGGGATTTGTGTTGAATCTTCGAGCCAGACAGCTTTGCAATCACATTCTTGAAACAGGAAGGGACGGGAGCAGTTTTGCGCATTTGTTGGACGGGCGCAACGACTGGCCAGACAGCTATGCACTGTGTATCAAACCGGCAGTTGAAAGGCCCAACTTCAACTTGCGAGCACGTCATTCTTTCCTCGGATCAAGAGTCTATCACAGCCTTTTGCTGACGCTGAGGGCGGGCTGTGCGCGGTGGATGTTCTGTTGAAGCTCTCTGGTCGACATGGATCGTGCTCCCCGCCAGATGGCCAGATCTTACCATTCACGACTTCGAAGAACTGTGGCAGGCCGCGTTTGCGGGACCTAGGCCTTCTCGCAAACCGTGCATACCTCCCTTTTTGATAGGGAGGTATTTAGACGTTTCACGTCCGAATTGCTCCATGGTGGATCTTTGTCCCATAGACTCCATGGGACTGCCATAGGACTGCCGATCAGGCCAGGGGTGGTGCCAGGGGGGTCAATGGATCGGCAGTCCTATGGCAGTCCCATGGAGTCTATGGGTGTGAAAGGAATTTCGACTGACCACTTCGCCTGGTGCTCTGACCACTTCGGGCGGTGGCAATCAGAGCTGTCGGCCCTAGGCTGGTCACAGCTGATATGGCCTGATGTATGGCTGGGCATGGCCGAGCATCACGAAATCCCACACTTCAGAACGGATCAAAGGCACCATGTAGCCAGATGTCCGAGAAATCCGCGACCAAAATGTGTTGCAATCTTGGGTAGAAGATGGCAGAAGCCTTTGGATCACTTGCTCCAAATGGAGCTCCCCTCTCCTGTGCTAAAACGTGTTCTCAATCTGCCTGAAGCTATCAAGACTGTGGGAAGTTCGTAAAGTAGGCTGCGCCGCTATCACTCGTTTAGCCGTTCAGCGTGAACTCGTCAGTCTCCCTTGAACGACATGGACCCGTTACAGGGTGACCCATTGGAAGCCTTTACATGACTCGAAAACAACTTCAAGGGAGTTCAAAAAACTTGAGAGGAGGGAGACACGAAAGGTAGGACAGCAGGAAGAGAAGAGAACGCGAGAGGCAGGAACAAAAATGCAATGTTCGACATGGTGATTTATCCCCTCGGAGGCGACCTTTCGTAAATATATGTTCATATGCACTTTAAATGTTCAAACATGTGCTCTCGAAATGTTCAAAAAGATTCTTAGGAAAACAAACTTGCCCCATGGCTCAGATCATCGGTGAGCATTGAATCGGAACATCATAGGATTTGAACTATCCTGAAACCATAAGAGGCTCACGAAGACGCTCCCCAGGAGAGAATTGACGTGCTTCACAAAACAAACTCTAGGTATGTATCCCCTCGGGGAACACCTTTCGTGATTAGAATTTCATATTCACTCTTTCTGAATGTTCAAGAGGGTTTCAACTATCCTGAAATCATGAGAGGCTCACGAAGACGTTCTCCAGGAGAGAATTGATTCTAGAGGGGGGGGGGGTCTGAATTGAGCGATCAATTATTAGACCCGGACGTCCCAACACTTGCTTCGCAAGACAAACTCAAGGTATCCCCTAAAGGGCTACCTTTCGTGACATTCACGAAACCTGTTTGCTGCCTGCGCCCGACGGGCGCAAAACACGTCAACCCAAACTGGGCAGCGTTGCAGCGCATTTTACAAGCATTGGCAGCTCCAACTCGACACCTGCATAAAGCACGAACACGTTTCGTTGGGATACCCGTTTTGCTCTACGAACAGGGTGGTGTTCCACTCACTTCCATGACTACTTCAGGGAGTGTTTGTCTACCAAAGGTCCCCGTGCGAATGATGTTCACGAAATGTCCCTACAGTGTGACATTCCTTAACTTGGCACCTCTTCTTGAAAACAAACATGGACAAATACAAAGAGGGCAATCTGTCCCAAAGCATGTCCAAACCTTACAAAGCATACACCTGGTGCCCCTAGTCTATCACATAAATCTGTTCACTGTTATGTTATGCAAGGGGTCAAAAAGAAAACCAAGAGGTTCAGGTCTTAGAGGCTGCATTGTGCTCTATAGACCCTAAACCCTATACCTTTTGAGGTTCTGTGGGTCAACTTCTCATTTCTGGTGTATTTCACCCGGCTTCCTCTGTGATTCCTCCCCAAGCGTGCCAGGATGGACGGTGCTGAGCCCCGAAAGTCGAGGTCCCTGGCGAGGAGGCGAAGCCGTTTGGTGCGGAGCGAGCTCCGCGGTGGAACGACGTCCCAAAGAAAATGGGATGGAACCAATGCACCAAAAGCGTTGGCTTGCTTTTTGGCTTATGCTTTTTGCCTTGCTTTCTGGCTTATGCTAAATCGTTCGAGATTGCTTTTACTATCGATATAGATCTCGAGATGTTGTATTCATCATTGCTGTTCTTCCATTTACATCTTCAGTGATTCGGAATCCCTCGTTCCTCGCATCTTTGACCAGGTCACTCAGACACCTAAGACACCTGAGGTTCGAGGTCGGCTTTCCGCTGGGAAGGTGCCCCCAAGGCGTGTCGGATCGGACGTCGGCCAAAAGGCGGCTCACGAGCTCCGGAGACCTGGAACGGTGACTCCTTGAAGGGCTCAGCCTGCCAAGAGAGGTTTTTCACCGCCCTTTTTTCCTCATCCCATATATACCACAGACATCCACGGACCAGGGTCCTAGTTCTGGTTTGTCAATCTCTCTTGGTGGTGATGGCTCAGCCCAAACCACGTCCACCTGGGTCAACGAGTTCACCTCGACAGGTCCGGCACCTCGACCTGTCGATGTGCTCGAAGAAGCACGCGGCCTAGGAAGTACCTTGGCACCGTTGATCGAAGCAGCAAGACGCTCGCTGGTGCCCTGGGGGTCGCGGGTGCGTATTTCGACCCCCTGGAAGAAGGGAGTAGACCAGTCTATCCATTTCTTGGGGGGGCTCTCCGAGAGAGTCTCTCTCAGATTTCAAAACACACGCGCACCCATCACCCGATCCAAACAAAAGCAAAACCAACCAACTCAATCTGATCCGCACAGTTCAGCCCAAAACCCTCCCAATGACTCGTCGCCAGGCGCGTGTCGTGCCAAGTCCCACCCAAAAACCTCGGAGCTCAGGCCGTTTTTTAAAGGACTCGCCAAGCTGTTCACGGATTCGGAGGCCGTTCGTTCATGCGCGAAGCTGCTCAGCGACCCCCAAGCGCTCCGCCCCCCGAAGCGGTGACACACCAGACCCGAAGTGGGGAGGTACAAGGCCGGAAGAACCGTCATGGCCAAGGTCCTGCGCGCCCCGTGCGGGCACCGGAACCGAGTGATGGGTTCGAAGGGCCTTACCGGAGGTTGCAAGTCTTGCAAGAGAGCGATACAGGATGAAACCCGAAAAAACACGAGAGCGATACAGTGATGGGTTCCAGAATGTCAATCGGAAATGGTCTAGGATTTCTACCAGCATGGCTGAATACCAGCAAACCTTGTCTTGCAGCACCTCGGCCGCGCCAAGCTCGACTTCTATAAGCTCTTCACTCTGTAGCACAGAATCTTCCACATCAGGAACATGCACCGGACCCCTCCTCGTCCCAGTGGGACCTTCAATCGCCTCGAAGAACACTCGATCATCCGGTGATGTCCGACTCTGGCGAAGACTACAGGGGGCGGTGACAGCTACCATTGACCGGTCATGGTTGTTCACTTGGTGTGTACCCCCTCGATTCATCAACCAATGCCAGTACAAGGCTAATGGATCTGATGGCTCGAGCAGGAGGAGTTCCCCCCCTCGTTCAGCGCAAACGAGGCGGAACCGTCCTCCATAGGCTGCCGAGATGTGGGCCTCGGCCAAGGTCAGACCCCCCAACAAAAACGAGTCTCGCTCTTGGTCACTTTGAGATGTTCAACATGTCACATGTCCCAAATGAAAAACAACAAAATAACCATACCTAGTTACCTAGCGCTTCCTTTAACGGGGTGCCCGGAGACCTGGAGACCTGTTTACCTCCGTGACGTGTGGAGATGTCCAGCCAGGTGACCCCGTGTCCGGTGGCGCAGCTCTATAATATTATACAATAATATCCAGCACCACGGAAAGGGTGTCCATTAATAGCCCCTTAGAGGTTAAGGGCTGTCCATTAACCACCCCGTTGGGGGTCCTGGATAGTTCATATTAAGAATGTCATTCTGCACCTGACAGATCCTCTCCTCATCCGCAAAGGAAGTGTTGCCGTGTTCCTACCCCCCGGTGGAACCGGACGTCGGTTCCGCGAGCCGAGCATCGGAGCGAGCTCGCGGGGTCCGGAGATTGTTCAGTTTCGAAGCAGTTGAGATCAATAAGGCCCACGGAAAGCTCAATTGACCCCCATCATTTGCACTTATAATTAATGTATAAAATACTATATGTCGCTATATATACACCTGCCATTTAGATCCATTTAGAAACTTGTCCTCTAACAATCAGTTGGAACCATAAATTGACCACCTCTGATTGGAGATGATTGGAGTAGGGTGAGAAGACCAAGCAATTCCTTCCAACCATCAACCATCGATTGGTTCAAGGGAAAAATCGACCCGTTTTCCTGCATGTCCCCTACTTTTCACAGTGTTCATCAAATCTCTGTCTGTGTTTTTTAGAAAAATGCTTGCTTAATCAAAACGAATTACCCTAGAATCTCACAAACGCTTGCTTCAACTTTTCCCTTAAACCAATTCAGTTCCAACCACTGCCTGTTGTTGAAAGCGTTTGTGTTTCGTTTCTGGGCGCCCCAAACGCACGAAGCGTGGCTGCTGCTCGATCAACTGGCGGTCAGCGAGGGTGCCCAAAGAAACCACCTAAGAACATATACAGTAGTTGATGTAAGAATATGCTGCAAAATTTGGTTGATGCAAACATGTAGCTAAATATAGTTGACCTTCGAGTGATTCTTTTTCTCAGCACAAGAGACCAACAACTTTCCACAAAGTAAAACATGACTCGAAGCCTTCGAACGAAAGTTGCAGAGACTCAACACCCTCGACACCTCTTGGATATCACTGGGCTCAAGCCAGTCGCGGAGCTCATGGACATCTGCCTGCAGCGTTCCGAACAGCCGCGTCCACGTGGTGCCTGGCTAGAAATAGAAATCCAGTTCAACATGAAGTCTATGTGTCTCTAGATAGTAATTTCCTTGTAAACCCCATGATATACCTATAATATTAACATCATATACGAGTGTCGGACAATATTACTTATTACCTGCAAAGGACTTTTATAATTTGGGTGGGCCCCTATCGGTTTTCAGGTTTCGGTCGTCTTCGGGCGCTGCAGTGCGGTGCCTGCACTAGTGGCAGCTGCGCCATGAGCAAATCGAGGTTGAAAAAAAGAACGCTTGTTTTGAGAAATCCCCTCCTTCCAATGTGTTTGGGGAATTTGGGGGATGTCGAAGAAGGGGCTGTGCTTGCGCCTACCATCGAATTGGAAAGCGATGGAATGTGCTGGCAAACCCATAGCAACACACCTACAAAGACGACGTCCAATGATTTCCAATGATCCAGGCATCCCTGATGATTGTGGTGCTCAACCTCTTATCTGAGCTGATCTCGGCATTCAAGAACTCCTTAAGAGATCGATGGAGCATTCTAAACATGTCTAAACGATTCAACTTTTTGAGATCTGTCACAGGTTCTCGACGGTCCAACCTGCCGACCAAAGCTGTGCAGGGCACCCGGCGCTGAAGGGGGGGGGGGACGTCTTCGAAGACCGAGGTCTGCGAAGATCGGGGCCCAATCCATGTAAAGGCTCCACCAATCCATGATCCATGACACCAAGAATGAGCCGACTGGTAGTTCCTCCCAGCCCGAAATCGACTTCAGAGGGTTTGGTTCTCTAAGTTCAATTGTGGGTTTGTCAGAGTTTGTCACAAAGAAGATCCGGCAAAGAAGATCCGGGATCGCCACGTCCAGGGCTTGACAGGTGACAGGGGTCTCTTTGTTGGGCTTCTGTCGAACGCGCAAGCTGCAAGCTGCCGAAGCTGTTAGCCAGACGGCGGATGGCACGGAGGGTGCGGAAGTATGCGGAAGGGATCCAAACCATGTCCAACAAAGTCACGCCGCACCCGAAGGTATCCCGAAGGTTGCAAGCAAATCTGCATTAAGAAGTCAGCTCACCCTCGCCCCAGCGACAAAGACTTGAGATATCTTGAGATATTCTTTCCTCATGTAGCACTCGAAAGGTGAATGAGACAGTTTTACATGTCTTTGCAAACCCGAGTTGTCTTGTGTGTGGGTGCTGAACACCACAACAGCCCGTGCGCAAGGGTAACCTCCTCTCTACATGGACCTTCAGCCAAAGGATTTGAGCCAAAATCGAATTGGTTCATGGACGTGCTGTTGCTGACACTCCAGCTTTTTTGGTTCCTGCGGAAAACCATTCCATTCAATCGACGCCTTCGGCGTTGACTTGGGAGTCCTGGCGTCCCATCCTGCCGGGCTCGAAAATCGCCCTCAAAATCTGGGCATCTCCTCCTCATGAAAAACAACAGGAGTTTGGTCGACCGACATGCTTGGCGTTGACAGTTTGGGGCCACAGCCACATGAGACACATTTTCATTTAATCCTAATGATACACATGACGCTCACAGGAACTCATCTGGCCCACCTGCACGAGATGGAATCACCCAAAGTTTTGGACAAAAAAGTGCTCATGCCACACTCCAAAAAGCATTGGCACACTCTGACATCTCTCCATCCAAGTACTGAAACACAAACTACATAAATTATCTTTACCAGCACCACAGAAAAGGTTCTTATTGGAAGGGCAATAATAAATAGTCAAAGATATAAATAAAACACCCGAATTCCGTGGTGCTGGTAGGCCATCGTCTACACGTCGAAAAGTCTGCCCTGTTCGTGTCTGCAACTTCTATCCCAAATTGACTACTGCCACAAAAACAAACACAACCCGCCTGAAACGTCACCTCCAAGTCCAACAAAGTCCAACCGCAGGTCAACCAAAGACCCTTCGAAATCCACTAAAATCCAAGCTAAAGATCACCGAAGTCCAACTGACAGACCCAAAAATATTCCCCAAATCTCCCCAGGTTGGGTGACCCCCTCTCATGTCATAGGAGAAGCTAGGTATCAAAAAATCATGAAAACATGTGCTGATGATGTTGAGTAATGTCCTGCTTTGGTGCTTGGAGCTTATGCACACACGGGCTCCTACGCACCAGCCTACGCATAGCCTACGCCACGCAGAAGGCTGCATGCGCGGGAGTGTTTATCTAAGTCCGGGATGCCTACGCGAGCAAATGAAATGGCAAGAGGTTAGCAAATGCCTACTGTCCCATTACCTTTGTTTCTTGAAGTGTTCCATGAGAGTGACGATGAGCACGAAGTTGAAACTTAAGTCCTATAGCCTATAGGCTTATAGGCAATGGAAACCGTTGACCAGCCAGTAGTGACAGCCCACTGTTAGCTGCCAATCACACCACCAAGGCACTTGAGCCTTAACCAGGGTGGGGGAGTGGGCTGCTGGTTGAACATGAACTCCCGTTCCTGCGCACAGGCCTACATGGGGCCTACACGAGGCCACCGCGCTGGGCAAGGCACAAAAAAGAGCCGTTTGTAAGTCAAGAAACAGCTGATCAGTTGGAATTCTGCGCTGCACTGCACCGTCCATGACATTGGATTGTCTCAATTCCGCGCATGTGAACTAATCCAGAAGTGCTGGATGTGCGTGCGCAGCACCTGCTTTCAACTTGCTCTCTGTGTGCGGTCCATGGGCCCGTGACTGGCCTAGTGCATCATTCATGTTCTACTCACTAGCTACCAACAGAGAGCTGGCCAACTCACTAGCTACCCGACATGCTTGGACAAGGTCAGAACATGCACTCCCAAAAGAGCGTAACACAACAACCCTACCCAAACAACTTATGTAAGCGTCTCCGCCTACAGCCTACGCAAGCCTACGCCAACCCACTAGTATCATCTTCTTTCCATCATCTCAAAAAATGCGCTACTTTTGGGTCTCAAATTCTTAAAGCCACAATACCACCCAAGGTTGTGGTCCAACTACTGAAACAAAGTTGCTTGAAGGAATCTGCTTCCGCACAAGACGTGCTTGACATAACGTTTTTGGCAGGAACTGGAGACGTGGCCGAGACTCCAAGCATGTAGATCCTATGCGAATCTGACCCTTCATGCTAAAAAGAAAGCAGTTTATGGATGATTATACCAGCACCCTCCAACAGGTCGCCTCTGGTGGCTTTTGGAGACCTAAAAGTGGCAGGTGGTGACCTGTTGGAGGGTGTTATATAAGTTATATACCACTTACTACTTCAACAAATGGCTCAATCCCGTTCTCGATGTTCGTTCAGCGCACCTTCCATATCCCTTAAACAGAAAAGACAAACGTCTGTCGTACATCAATCTCATGGAAAGAAAACAAACAACCCATGCCAGGGCCCCTGAAGGGGTGGTTAATGAAGACCCCATGGACATTCCTTAGGCCCTAGGGGCCCTGGTGGATCTGCCCCAGAATATCGTCCCAATTTTGAGTCATTACCCGGCAGTATTCCCCCAGGCCCGTCAGCCCAGTTGGCTGAAAAACAGCACAGAGAGGTGTTTTCACATCGCACATGTATGGGTTAAACGTGGTTGAAGGCAGGGAGTAACAGGTTTCACACCTTTTTGTTGATTGATAAATCAAAAAAACAATTGTTTAAAGAAAAACGGTTTCACGCCGCAACACCAAACTTCTGGGCAACTTCTGGGCAACACCAAACTTCTGCTAAGAGACCCGGGAAGAATAGAAAAAAACAACATATGAACTCATAAAAAGAGGCTAGAGGTGTTATCATGATTTACCCATTATTAATCAAAACAGGGGACCACCAGAGTGCGTATTCTATGTGTTTTTGCTGCCGACTTCCATCTATGTGCTATAAACTTCCCACTGTGGCCTGCATTCATGCTATGTGTCTGTGAAAGCTGCCTCAATGTCCTTTGCCACTGGAAAACAAACACAAACAGTCTCGAGAAAATATAGAGAGGTGACAGGGCGAGGGCTGAAAAGCGGCCCTTTTTGGGCCCGGGATGAGAAGACCAGGACCATCCCCCAGTGGGGTGTCTCCAATGGACCTATACTGCTTGGGGATGATCTCTGATCATTTATCTTTGACCTCGAGGGTGCGGGCTGTGCATCCTACTCCACCATCCTCCACCCAACGCCGATCGCCTGCTACGGCATGGGCTTCTCCTCTTTCCGCCCATCGGAGTAGAGCGCGAAGCGCTGCTGTGAACGCTCGTGCGCCAGAGCGTCGGAGGGCCAAGGCCAACCACCAAATTCGCTCTCCTGACGTCGATCTCGCTGGGGGAGCATGGGAATCGGAGGTCAAATGCCAGGATGCCCAAGAAAGGGCGGGCACCTTCATTACAGACCCTAGCGATCCACACACCCTCCTATCGGTACGGTGATGTGTTCAACACTGGCCGGTGTGGAGGGTCCAGAACTACCGAACCGAACGACCGACTGGGACCGACAGGGAGAGAACGAAGCCACCCCATGTTGAGATTGACAAGTTTCAAACAAGAACCATCGGCCGCACCAGGTGTCATTGACGAGTCATCTTCATCATCTTCTTTGGATATCAAATCATCTAAGCCCCTCCGCCCCTCCCAGTCAACTGGCCCCCCAAGAAAGGGGCGGTCTTCGCCTGGTAGTCCTTAAAGGCCTTGGCAATGTCCTCCCGGCTATTACCCACGAAGGGCCCGTGCCTGGGAGTGTTCACGTTCGGTTTGGGAAGGGTCGGCTGCGAGAGGTTTCAGGCTGCGAGAGGTTTCAGGTTGAGGGAAAGGCACGTGCAAGGTGTCGTGACTTGTCATATCCATTCCTGGACCTTCAAGGGGTGTCCTGGCTGGAGGTCCCTTAGTAGTGGGCTGGGGCTTCCATTGGTGACCCCGACATGAAGGTGCTGGTTCGTATTTATGTGTGGCATCGTTTTATAGTCTTCCAGTCTTCATTTATCACGAGCAGGGTAGATGTGCATTTGCAAAGAACACGTCCTCGGAGTGTTCAAGAGTGTACCTCGCCTTCTGGACTGCTGGAACTCTACACAAATCTCCCAATCATGCTGCATGAATTCCCTTGCTGCCAGGTGCCCATAATGGGAACGCCATTCTTTTCCCACCACGAAAAACTTGTGTTGGAAAACTTCCACATTGAAAACCAGCAGTTTTCACCGGGGCAAACACCCTTTCGTTTTGACCAAAAGGCTCTACTTCACTTCACAGAACTGGTTTGTGGACCAGCATCCCGTATGAAGAGGTGGGGCTGATCTTCTTTCCATGCTTGAGGAACCTTGCTGATCTTCTTTCGCGAAGCCCGGGCGTGTGATCTGGATTCAGCAAAGCCCGGGCGACACTGAGGCTGTAGGTGAAAAATCCCCGGTCAAAATGGCGATGATTGTTGAACACCGTCTCTCAAAACATCACCAAGATCTGCCAATAAGGTGTCAAATCACAGCTACTGTCTATTGTAGGATAGATGTCAAGTGTCAACCCTCTATTAATCCCAAAGCATCGAATCCTTGACTCAGACCCCGGTGAGTCTCGGACCCTTGGACTGAACAGCTTACCTACCGATTCTTCGGCACTGCAGAAGTGAACTCATCGATTCAAGCAGTGAAATCGATTCAAACAGTATAAATAAAAGGCCCCATCCCCTCCCAAGTACCCTCAAAATCAACTAAAATCCAGATTTTTACTAGCCACATGGCCATCCATTCTGTAGTGGATAGACTAAAACGGGGATGTTCAATCACAAAGCCTCCAATCCTATCCACCCCTCCAGTCCTTCCGTGTTTTTGGAAGCAACTCTCCGGACTCTCTCCAACTCTCCAGCCCTTTCTGTAGTTGGTTGAGGGGTTCGATGGCAGCTCCCCCAAGGTCGGTTTTTCGTGCCATCACGATGGACCCCCAGACCGGTCTGACAAACACCTGAAACCAGGGACTCCTTCCAAAAGGATTTTTGTCCAAGGATGGTCTCCTTCCAAGGGAATTCTTTCCGGGAGACCGTAGCCTGCCGGGACCCCCTCCGACCCCCTCCGCGACGCACGCGCGAAGCTCGTGGTGGTCGTCCTGGTTGGACTCACCGAGACGCTGCACCACGGGCTCTCCAATGTCACTGCCCTGCAAGATCAGCACTTCCATGGGTGCGTCGACCGGGGCAAAGCTCGTGTCCATGTCCTAGAAGAGGATGGAGGGCACCGGATGGATTGGATGGATGGAAAACTGGATGAATTGGAAGGGAAAACCATCAGGCAAACATATATATATATATAATATATATATATATATGAAAACTATTTCGGAGGGTTATTTTACAAACACCCAAGCGGGGGAGGGGACCAAAAAAGGACCGGTGCTTCTGGGGTCTGGCAAGGAGATGGTTGCTGGTGAAATGGCGAGAGAATGAGCAGGCAGTTGTCGCGAAGTTCAGTTGGTTTGGAGGGACCAGAAGCGAAACTGTGGACAAATTGGAAGGGACTCTAATGTTGAACGTCTTCTGAATACCAAGTCGTGAGGAAAAACATATTTCCTGTGAAGGTGAATAAGTGGAACCCTTAGCATCCTTAGCCTTTCAATTGTATTGCAAGACTGATGGACCCTAATTTGTGAACTAGGATCCTGCAAAAACAACGGCTGTTCGTAGGAGTTCCTAGGATCCTGAGTAGTGATTCATGGCAGCAATGTTTGAAATACTGCTTGAAATACTTGATCATGCCGTGTAACACGTTGATCATTCTTGGATTCTTGGCCCAAAGAGGAAGACTTCCGAATCCCGCTCTGATGAACCTGCCTCCCAGCCAGGTCCATTCATCAGCAGAAAACAGGTGATCTCAGGGTTGCAAAAGCACTGGGACCACCCAGCAAAGTCGCCTGGAATTTGGTTGCAATTTTTTCAAAGAGAAATCATGGAGAAGAACTGAAAGGGTATACTGCCTCCTGCCCACCCTGGCCCTACCTGCACATCGTGTGGGCTTCCAATCTCCCCATTCACCCTGGATCAATCTCATTCGACTGCCGACGATCTGATCAAGATCTAAGGTACGGGTCGCAGTTTGAGCCGCTTCTGCCCAGAGATGACCTGATCGGCCACCTTGCTCTGCTGCCCCGTGTGGATGTAGGCGTTTCGGCTCAGGCCCTTCACATCGCCTGCTTCGCGTGGCGTAGAAAGTGGTGAGCTTTAGTCTTAGCTCCTCACAGTTTCCTTTGAAAAAAAGGTTAACCTGTTTTCCAATTTTTTGGTTGCGAGCTCCTTTTTGGCATAAATGTTACCGACTTCACACAGGAGCCTCTAATCAAACGTCGCTTCCTTTTGACTCTGGAAACAGCACCTCTCTGTAGACTCACTTCCTCGCAGTTTTGCTAGCAAAGTAAACTGGCGGCAGCAACCCTCCACTTCATCGACTCTAGCGAAACAATTCGCTGTGCCAACATAGGATTCTTGTCAGGTGAACGGGGTGTGTGCGCGCCTTCTATTCTAGATTCTACACTAACGCCGTGCAAAACATGTGAGGCGTCTTTTGCTGAATGGAAATGCGACAGGTGCGCATAGTCGAGCCTTTCGCCCACTGAGAGCCCCGGCAAAAAACTTAAATGCGGCCAGTAGGGTCAGAATCATATCTGTTCATATCTGTTCCGAATAGGAAATCCACAGACGCCGCCTGGCACCCCAGTAGGTGGCAGATAGTAATACCAGTAGTAGTGGTAATAATGGTACTACTAGTAGCAGTAGCAGTAGCAGTAGCAGTAGCACTAGTAGTAGTAGTAGTAGTAGAAGAAGTAGTAGTAGTAGTAGTAGTAGTGGTAGTAGTCGTAGTAGTAGTAGTGGTGGTGGTGGTGGTGGTAGTGGTAGTGGTAGTGGTGGTGGTAGTAGTAGTAGTAGTAGTAGTAGTGGTGGTAGTAGTAGTAGTAGCAGTAGCAGTAGTAGTAGTAGAGCCCCACACACACTTGAGATTATGCGTACTGATTTGGCTGCGGTTTGCCACACGCCGGCCTAAGTGAAAACCTAAGAAACCAGGGTGGGTATGGGTAAAGCAAGCGACCATAAAACCTGCAAAGGCCTCCAAAGCTCTCGAAAAAGGTTCAAGTCTCAAGCTCACGAAAATCCGAGATGACTTGCCGCTGCATTAGACGCTTACTGCTCAACAAAGAATGAGACAGCTTTGCACTTACGTAGGTTCATCTTCTTGAAGCAGGTACGTCACGGTGATCAGCCGCGATATCCTCATGTACTGTGGCCACTTGGTTGGACCATCGCTCACAGCACATGGATGGTCCCCTGCATATCTAATTAACAGCAAAACAGTGATTAATCGAAACAGATCCTGCATACGCCAGCACCTGCAGCGCAGAAGAAGTCCAAGAGGGCCACCGCATTCTGAATGTCATCGTACCTGGAGCGTAGTAGTAATGGTAGTGGTAGAAACACACATTTTACGCAGGCGAGGGGCTAGAAACACACCTTCATTTTCTGTAGCAGCATCTTGACCGTCCAAGGTCGCTTCTGCTGACCTCCTCCGAACTCAAAGTTGACCGGGAGGTTCAGCAGGGCGGAGAAAGAAGTTGACAGCGCGCCATACTTCTTGCCCCGCGCCTGCTCGACGCCTGCGCGGCAGACCAGCAAGCTGCACGCAAGGTTCACCACCTGGTGTGCCGGGGTGTTTAGGCGAAGGTCTCCGCTAGGCACCATTGCTACAAAAAGCAGGGTGAGCGAAAAGCGAAGCAACCAGCTTGAGCAAGACAAACAGCTGCCAAACCACCACGGTGCCCAGCAGCAACAGCAGCAGCAACAACAACGACAACGAAAGACCAGTCACCACAGTCACCATATGTGTTATTTGTTTTGGTTTTTCCCCCCAGCTTGCGCAAGACACGCTGTATGTACCGCAGAAACATATGTTGCGTGCTCCACAACACATAATGTGTGCACCAGAACACATGAGGTATGTGTTTTCACGCTGCGCTTTTGCGGGCACCACAACTCATGTTGTGAGGACAACAGCATATGTTGTGAGTACTGCAGCACATGTTGGGTGCACCGCAGTACATGATCTGCAAGCCAGTCTCGGCCACGTCACCCGAGGTCCAGAAGGACAGGACCCCTGGGTATGCTGAGCCGGCTGTAGCCACCAGGGTGGGCGGCAACTCTCTTCTTCGAGAGCTTCACCTCAAACGGTCATTTTGTAGAAAAAACGGCTATCGGCTCTACAAGATGGCGCCTCCGAAAAGTTTCTACAAAATGATCCCTAAAAACAAATAAAAGGACCGGATAACCCCACATGATAAGTTTTACAAATTTCAATTGTATATGAACATCACATGGGAGACGGAGTAGTGAGATGAAAAGTCAAGAACGAAGTGTGAGGAGAGAAGGTATATGAGGCGGTTGTGCTAAGACGTGTAGTATAAGTGATGATGTGATGGACGAGGATGAGAAGGAGGGGAGGGAGGAGGTGTGTATGAGTGAGTGAGTGGAGTGAGTGAGTGGAGTGAGTAAGTGGAGTGAGTGAGTGAGTGGAGTGGAGTGGAGTGGAGTGGAGTGGAGTGGAGTGGAGTGGAGTGGAGTGGAGTGGAGTGGAGTGGAGTGAGGTGAGGTGAGGTGAGGTGAGGTGAGGTGAGGTGAGGTGAGGTGAGGTGAGGTGAG
>CAXAMN010021001.1:248703-297706 GCA_963970005.1 Durusdinium trenchii | reverse complement strand
CAACGCGCGCCGCAGCCCCTTCTGGAGGCTCTGGGTACTGCGCCTGCGGAGAGAGAGGGGGGCCCAGCGGCGACAACGCGCGCCGCAGCCCCTTCTGCAGTCTCTGGATGACAGGCTCTGGGAGTGTGAGTGAGTGAGTGAGTGAGTGAGTGAGTGAGTGAGTGAGGGGAGTGAGTGAGTGAGTGAGTGAGTGGTGAGATCTTGTGTTGTGTCAGTGAGTGAGTGAGTGAGTGATGTGAAGAATGAGTGAGTGAGTGAGTGAGTGAGTGAGTGAGAGTGAGTGAGCGACGGAGGAGGGGGCGAGGAGGACGGAAGGACCGGCGGATGCGGGCGGGATGCCAGCCAACAAAACTAGAACCCCACACAGAGATGTGGGGAAAAACATATCTATATAGAAAGGGTGGCACGACTTCATTTTATACAACACGCGCGCGCGTCGTTTCTCTACAAAATGCAGAGATGTCCCACAAACCTCAGCAGTCAAAGTAACACTTTGTGGAGAAGCAAGTTCTTTTTCTCTACAAAATGGCACCTTGTGTCTATAGAATGATACGAATTTTGCATGTTGTAGAGATTTTCACTGCTGCAAACTGAATCAAAATGAAATTAGTGGCGCTTGGCTCCACCAAATGTGCAACCCTCCCAAAACGCAACTTTTACAGGACCAAACCTGGGTCTCTACAAAATGATCGCTCAGTAGTGGCCTCAAGGTTTTAGATTAGACACTTCAACGGGGATCATTTTGGATCCTTTTGGCTGCTTTTTTACGCATGAAAGGACTGAAAAGGCAGAAATGTGTCACAGTTGGAAGATCCAGGCGGCTACTGTCGAGGAGAGAGGAGAGGTGAAGCTGGCGACCCATGGCCGGTGATCATCGTGTCAGGAAGCCCGCACCCACAACACCTCACAACCACCCGCCGAAGCGCACATGACGAGCTTCCGACGAGCTCCCCCAGACATCGCCCGGAGATCACATGAAAACACATGAAAACCTTCCACGGAGGCCCTGGCCGCGTGCACTTCCAGCACCGGCTCTGGGCACTCCACGCTCACTGGAGTATGAAACTCAAACGGCCCTGTAAGGTCCGAGGTGGGTAATCCTACCGCCGTGTTTTGCTTGTCAAAAGAGACAGGGGAAGGGCGGAGCTGGTTTCCTGTTGAACGTGACTACCCCATCGACCGCTTCGGCCGGAGGGCCTGAATGAGATCGAATCAACAATGACATACACTCCCTGGAACTAACTTGGAAGTGGAGGTCACGCCTGTTTGGTATTCGGAAAATTGTCTTTCTTTCGGGGACATGCCAGCCACGTTGGCCCATTTTAGTTGCAGGGAGAGTTTTTGTTGCTTTGTGAGAAAACCCACACATCAGCCCAGTATAATTATTGTGTTCTTGCGTTCAGGGGCCATGTGAAGGAGGCTGTCGTTCAGACTGTGGGATTGGCTCAAGATGCACAGTGGACCACTCCAGGAGCTTTTGATGAGTTTTGAGTGGTAAGGCATATTTGAATTTGCTTCCCCCCCCCCGCGCCGAGAGGTGGGTGCTCTGCGTGCGACCTCAATCGGTGGGCCGAGCAAACGTGCACTTGACAAGCCCACGCTGCGATCCAGGCATATACGTGGGTCCCAGTGCCCCAAGGTGTTTCAGTTACGCTATCATGGTATGGTTTGTTAGTTGCATGTTCTGTTGCTGGAAGCAAAAGTGGCTCCGCCTATTGTTGAGTCATCTTTTGCGGTGTGCACAACATGCGCGGCGGAGCGCAAGCGCAATATGTGTTGTGAGCTGCGCATTGAAGCACACGACATGTTTCGTACGGCACAAAACATGTGGTGCGAGAGACAACACAAGCCCAAAATAAACCAGAATCAGCGGAAGCGCAAAAACTGTAAAGAGACGGCCGGCGCAGCCCTGGAACTGCAAGCTTGCCGGACCAGCCACGAGGGCAGGCAAATCCGACCAAACCACGAAACGCAAGGCGCCTTTAAATCTATGCCCCTGCTGGCCTTCGCAGGCGGGCCCGCTGCTTGAACCCGTGCTACTTCCAAGTCCAGATCGAAGCTTTCGCAACGGCGCTGTTTGACCAGCTGAGCTGCAAGGATGCGTGTCCCCAGTCCTACGTGCGCACCTTTCAACTGCCAGTGGCTTCCGCGCCCTTCACCTGTTGATCCTTGCCGCGTTTTTTGGAGCGGCCGGCCCTGCCCTGTGGAGTCCGTGGAGCAGCCGGTCCTGCTCTTGTCCTTGCCTTGCCTGTGCTCACTGTGTGTTGGGCGCGCCGGACGGAAGGACGGCGGACGACGGCCATGTAGGACGGTGTTGGGGCGGTGGGGTGGCGGCGGTGTGTTGTGGCGTCGGCGGTGGCGGTGGGGCGTGGGGGGCGATCCGGGTGGTTGGCTGTGGGGGGCTGGCGCTGGTGATCCACGCTTTTGGGGGCGTGTGACGTAGTCCCCCGGTTTGCTCACTTGCAAAGAGGGCCGTGCTCTTCCGGGTGGCGAGGGTCGCAGTCGGCTTCGTCGCGGCGCCGCTGCGCAGGGAGCTGAGCCGTTAACTGGCGGGGGGCAGTGTCAGCCTCGGCCGTTCCGGAAATTTTTGCGAAGACTCGTTCGTTGTGGGGGGGGCGCGGCCGGTGTGTTTGTCGCAGGTTGCGGGGCTGTGGGCCGGGCCCGTCACAAAGTGCCTTGCAGGCAGGGTTGACCTCAGGATGCTGATTGACATCCATTTGACGCAGTTCAGGATCCTGACCCTACAAGTCAATCACCTCATTTTACTGGAGCTGGTCATACTACAAAGCAAGAAGGTAATGAACCTGGTTTTACTGGGTCTTTGGACTTGTAGGGTGAAGTTTCCTCTCCACGATTTCTTGGGCAACTTCCGGATTCTGCCCACCCGCCCTCTGAGCACTTTTTGGACCACCGGTGGAGTGGATCGGATTTGACCAGCGGCTAGCTTTTGAGGGTGGATATGAGCTGGTCTAGATATATGCAACCTCTAATATGTTCGATCGATTCCAAGTGCATGTCTGGACAGGAGTTCTACAAGGAACGACTTGCTGATGGTGGGAAGTACATCCGGGTGGAGCGGCTGCGCAAGCAAGCTGGTATCCCGCACTACAAGATGATGCGTGACCCGAAGAGGAAGCGTGCATCTGGGTCAGACATTGCGGGGGGGGACCTGGAATCGATCGATCAGAGGGTACTTGTCAAGCACCGGTACCTAAACACCTGGTTCACAAACCCTAGGGATTCTAGGGCTTGGGATCTCCCAGAAAACCATGGCCGGAAACGTCGACGTCGGATCGGCCCTTTGTTGCAGTGGAGGGGTTCAGGTGGGTGTGCATGGCACAGGTGATAAAGAAACGATCAGGTATCCAAAAAGGTCACTCAGGGCACAGATCCTCCCAGAAAGTTGTGACCCATGAGCAATTGGGGAACCCAGTCAGGGTGTGGATGCTTCCCCCACAACAGCTCAAGCAAATTCCAACCATATCAAATTCCTCACCTGGTTGTCGCTCGATGGACTCGATGGCGATGCATCGATGGGATCGAGAATTTTAAAAATGACCGATCGAGTTTCCCAGCCAAATCCAACAAAACCAACGGCCGATGGGTAGTCGAACTATTGGAGACCTCGACTGGAAGACCCCCAGGCCTGGATTCCGTTTGAGGTGGCGCTAATTTTAAAGACCAAAAATTTATTTGCAGCAGCTCTTCCAGTTCAGGTACTCCCCCGTACTGTTCATGACTGCATGAATTCAATAGTCCCTAGGCCTCATGATATATATATATATATATCGATATGCACGTGTGACCTATATATACTTACTGCACCCGCCCTCCACTCCACCCGTGCAGCGCTAGCGCGGCCGGGCGCAGCTCACCTGCCAGCATCGGGACGTCGATCGAAGGTTCCGATTCAGGATTGGAATGATGGGGTGGTACCCTGACATCCAAAATCCATCAAGATCCTAAACCCTTTTTCCCTAATGGGTGGAAGCTAAGATGCCTTGCACCTTCACCTTTGTGGACATTGACAACAAGGGCGTCTCAGGGAAGCGGTTGAGGGATGAGTCGAACTTTCTGTTCATGCTGGAGTGGCTGGCGATCTTTGGTTTCAACCGGGTCACTTCAAAGGAAGCTGCAGCCATGGAGATATTACTGCGCTTGTTGCATACTGCATGCATCGGAAATCGATCGATGCTTTTTTCAGCTTTCGCGATTGAGCCTGATCACCCTAACATGCAGACTAATTCACGTGCAGGGCAATTAACGTGCATAACAGGACAGCAAGTGCCAGATCACCGGAGCATGTATACCCTTTAGGCCCAACAGCAAGTGCCAGATCACATGTATACAGTGTGTATATTATACGTACTAGTACTAGTACTGGACCTCAGCGTGAAGTGCCAGATTGTAGTGGGCACTACAGACCTCTAGCTTGCATGTGTGCTACTGGACGCACAAACCAGCATGAATGCGCAAGTGTCAATATGACAATCGGACCTCAACAGCATGCACCAGATCACAGTCGGCACTACCAGACCTATATTAGATCCTGGACACCCTGCTTTGATCACAAACCACCTACCCCTATAGCTAGATCTAGAATTTAGGCCTGCATATCTATATCGGACCTCAACAGCACAAGCACCAGGTCGGTGCCACCAAACCTCAACCAGGCACCCTGCTTTGGGCACAAACCAGATCACGCTGTGTCAATCACCAGATCACAGTGGGCACTACCAGACCTCAACCAGGCATACTGGAATGCTGCTTTGAGCACAAATGACCAAGGCCTAGTACATGTCAATCCACATTTGCCTTTGTGGTCTTGACTTTTCGGACCTCAACAGCAACCACAGATTGCAGTCGGCACTTCCAGACCTCCACCAGGCATACTGGCCCAAACCAGATTCTATAGATCTAGGATTTAGGTGTTAGAACGTACGCCTTTGTCGGCTTGACTATCGGGCCTCAACAGCAAGCATCAGATCGTTGTGGGCACTGCCAGACCTCAACCAGGCATGCTGGACCCCCTGCTTTGAGCACAAATGACCAAGGCCTAGTATCCACATTTGCCTTTGTGGTCTTGACTTTTCGGACCTCAACAGCAACCAGAAATCGCAGTCGGCACTCAACAGCAACCACAGATCGCAGTCGGCACTTCCAGACCTCAACCAGGCATACTGGCCCAAACCAGATCTAGATCTAGAATTTAGGTGTTAGAACGTTGTGTATGCCTTTGTGGGCTTGACTATCGGACCTCAACAGCAAGCGTCAGATCGTTGTGGGCACTACCAGACCTCAACGTGCGTTAATTACACGCGCACATTCCTCGAGCTCACATGCATCGTTGTGGGCACCCCAAGCAAGAGTTCGAGGGCATGTATGCTTGGGTCAGTTTTGGACCCGAGTTTTGGTGCAAGTCTCTGTACCAGCTGAAAGCAACTGCTGGCTTGGGTTGAGCACCATTGACTTTATCTGCAGTCCTGTTCCAATGCTGGGTCTGCACCCTAGTCGAAGGACCACTTAAAGATCTGTCAGTGGTCGGAGCCCTGTTGCTGCCAGCTTCCCAAGTTTGGGCACAAACCTCAACCAGGCACCCTGCTTTGCGACGATCGACTTGACCAGGTTCTTGGGGGGAGAAGTTAGGGCGAACAATTATTTGTAAGGGGACCAGGTTTGGAGTCTCATACTCCCCTACAGGTGCCAAAAACTGTCTTGAACCTGTAAGGGCCTCAAGCTCTCCCTAGCGCCTTGTTGTATCTTGTTTTTGCCCGTCCACCCCCAGTGACACCCAGCGACGATCGACTTGTAAGGGGACCAGGTTTGTTTCAATAGCCAGCCATACCCCCCTACAGGTACCAAAAACTGTCTCCCCAGTGCCAAAAATTGTCGAAAGGGCCGCAAGCTCCTTGTTGTCTATAGAGGAACTATCTCTTTTTTGCCTGTCCACCCCCAGTGGAGCCCACCGACGATCGACTTGACCCGGTTCTGGGGAGGTTAGGGTGAACACGTACTTGTAAGGGGACCAGGTTTTTCTTCAGGTACCAAAATCTGTCTCGAAATTTACTTCGAGTGCCAAAAATGGTCTCAAAACGTCGACCATAGTAGAGGAACGATTTCTTTTTTGCCCATCCACCCCCAGTGACGCCCACCGACGATCGACTTGACCCGTTTCTGGGGAGGTTAGGGTGAACAGTACTTGTAAGGGGACCACGTTTGTTTCAATAGCCAGCCATATACTCCCCTACAGGTACCAAAAACTATAGGTCTCGAAATATTGCCTCCCTTAAGGAACTGTCTGAGCGACGATCGACTTGACCCCGAGGTTAAGGTGAACTGTCAGGGGACCAGCAATGTCTCAATAGCCAGCGTACTTTATAGTAAAGAGCCTCAAGCTTTCCATGGCAACGTGGGCAAAAAGTAAACAAATATCCAGCTGGTAGCAGGTAGCCCTTTGACCACCAGTGACGCCCATAGATATCGATGTGACCTGGTTTGGGAGTTATATAGAATCTCCAGGTTGGGGCGAAAAACTGTTTCAAATGCACAGTTAACTTGAGCATGTCCACCCTCCCATCATGGCCCGTCGATCCCCAGCGACACCCCATTGATGCCCCTGATTAAATCTCCCCATCAAAAATTAAGGTGGCTAAGGGGACCAGATTTGGAGTCTGAGCTGCTTTATTTTGCCATCTATATGCACATATGCATTGGGCTTATATACGCCTATAATATAGCCAGCTATGCCAATGCAAGCTTATACCCTGACAAAATATATGTACAGGCCTCCAGCTCTCCATTCAGATAAGTATGACCGTGCATGTTCACGCATTAATCATGGCCCGTCGACTCCTGGGATGCCCATTGATTACAGGCGACGCCCAGCGACGAGCCACAGGGGAGGTTGGGGTGAACAATGACCGGGTTTGACAAAACCTTTAGCTCCTGAGTAAGCTTGTAAAAAACAGCCTCAAGCTCTTTGTATATCCCAGGAATTTTGGATCTGGCTTTTTCGATACATCGAAGCCCATCGACGAGCGACTTCACCGATCGATGGTGTTTGTCTATGCTAGACTCTCCCCTGCATCATGATATTGCTCTAGCGCTATTAGCGCAATCTAATGGGATTTCATGAGATCAGCCATGAGCTCATCTTTTACTGGCCCTATTAGTGGGCCCCCTATATATGTGTTGCCCACCCTTCGACGGCCCTTCGACACCCAGCGACTCACTGGTACCTGGTTCTGGTTACTGGACAGGTAAGATCAACACCCAGTGAGACCCTTCGGCCTGGTTCTGGGACGTGGTCGTGCAAAAACTGGAAAAACATGATCGATGCTCGTACTAAATTCATATTCCGGGGGGGCGTAGTTTCCCTTGGCCCATTGATGTCCAGCGACACCCCCTCGACGTACCGGAGCTGGTTAATCCCTGTATGTCTGCAAGGGGCGACCCTCTAGAGCTCTTTTTCCACCAATACAAATTTGTTGATCAGTACCCAACCTGGCTTGAAAGGGATGCAAAAAAGGTGCCCCCGGACAAGTCGGACCGATGCTATAAACGCTATGACCGTGGTACTGTCACGGGTTGAATTATATCGTCGACATCGAAATATGTGCATGCACGTATCAAAGGGCAAGCGGAAGGATCTTATCGATTTGTGGATCTGCCATTGTTGGACCCTGGTGATGTCTTGAACTACCTTCACAACAATGTGCTGCAAGCACAAATGAGTGAGGTTCAACGTTATTGGGGATCTTTGCGTGAGAGAGGGCTGGTGTCTAGCTTGGTGACGGACGAGCACATACCTTGCACAATATATGGTGACGAGGTGCAAGTGAACAAACAGGGCGATACTATCTTTGGACTATACGTATCTCTGACCCTGTTCAAACCAAGGAAGGTTCGCACGATGCATTACTGTTTCTTCACACTTCGGAGTCACCTGCTCGATGGGATACATACACTATGGCCAATTCTTCGAAGGGCTGCAACAAGCTTGAATGCTGTATTTGACAAACAAGGGGTCAAGTTTGCAGTTTCAGAGTACAAAGGAGACTGGCCATTCTTAAGAAAACTATTCCGATTCATTTCCAGCTATACCGGAACTAGAACCTTTCACTAAATTTTGGTGCAGTTTTTGTGAATTTTCTTATATGTCAGGGGCCTGTTCAGGGGTTTGCTGAGAATCATTTAAGCATGCATGAGGAGTATGCTTCTTATGTGATGCTACGACTTCTGCTGACCAGTCTCCATTTTGGTGCATGGCTGGTCATGCTCCTGAACATTCCACAGCCACGTGGATTGCTCGCATGCTGGATTTGGTGTGGGCCGTTCCGGATCCATCGATTAATGTTGCATTGTCAAGCCTAGGCCCTTTGATTTTTGCATCAAGGGCTTCTCCCCGGTGCAGATCAAGCCCTGCAGCATGCACGTTTGCAACCTGGGCATAGTGTTCACGATCAATGGCGCAATTCTGTACCTAAGCGCCCTAAAGTGCATGCAGATGAGATTATGTGTACTAGGAGGCCTAGTTTTTATAAAGGTGATGGATATACGATACCGATTTTTGAAATTTGGTATATGGTGCCCAGGATGACCTTGATCCGGGAAGGCTACTTCGGAGGGGACACGCTTGCAGAGCAACTGCGAGTGGCGTTTTCAGACTTCACTGAATGGAGGAGGATGAAAAGGTTCCATGCTCGCAAAGGCGGTTCAAACCGTCACAGGTGGACCGAAGAGCTCATGGTGCCTCTTTGGCTGGGAAAGCTTGGAACTCTCGCATCATATTGCAGTGGCTGCATGAATGTGCGGTCCAAGCGGCCACGACGCGTGACTTCGATGCTGGCGATCGCACTCTGGGGAAGTGGCTGGCGCAGGAAGTTCAGGCAGGTCGCAAGGTCTGGCCAACACCAAGTACTGCTCCTTTCTTGTTTCTTCAGCCATTGGCATCGTACTCTGGCTACAGTATGTGGTTCAGGCTAACCCTCCAAGCCTTGTAGATCAGTCGATGTTTGTGGAAGAATAGCTTCGATGAGTTCGGAATTCGCTAGTCGTGAATTTGTTTTCTCTCCGGATCCAGCTTCGAGTTTTGGTTTTAATTTTTGGCCTCATCAAGATCCAAGGCATGCCATGTGCATCTGGTTTGGATTGTCGGAGCGCGCTGGCCGCTTTTTGATTCCAGGCTTGCAAGTAACGCTGGGAGTGGGATCAACTGCCAAAACCTTCGATGAAGGCAGCATCGATCGAATTTGAAACCAGGCCTAGGCCTAGGAACAGTCAAACCTGCGGACCTGGGAGACTAGACCATGCATCAGCATGTATCACACGTATACAGGTACATGTTAACTGTGGGGTATTGACTGCCAAAAGCATCGCCGCGACACATGAAAAAGGACTCCCAAGCTTGAACATGGCCTATCCCTGTTCTCCACCCGAGGTGAGGGCCGGAGCCAGCCCCAGGAGGTCCCTAGCCGGTGGTGCCAATCCACAACCAAATCCGCCTGTTATACGCGTTAGGGGTTCCCTGACGGATCAGCTGGTTATTGAGACCCCTCTGGCGTAGGGCCAGGCAAGGACCATGTGACCCAGGAACCCTCGTGTCGGCGCTAGACAGTCATGGAGTCATGGCCCGTTAGTGTTCCAGCATCACGCTTGGGTCCGACGCAATAAATTTGTATGGTCCCGCGGAGGATGCTGGACACACACGCCGCACATACATGCACATACACAACTGGCACATGCGTACTTTAAGGGTTGTCCAAAGGTTCACCTGAAGATCACCTGAAGATGCTCAGGACTGAAGCAGAGGCCAGATCGATTCACGATGCTGGGATGGCCTTTTGCCATGTGCATCTGAAGTTGACGCGGCTGGCTCAAAGGCCAGATCAGGGATTCAGGGTTTTCACCTGTTGGATATAAATTGGCAGGCGTGCGTGCATGTTTTTGCATGCTTGTTTGTATGGTCTTGACCTGGTCCCTAGATGGCTTCTGAAGCCAAAGTTGCACATGTTCAAGCACATGCTCAAGCGATGCTTGCGGTGGCGACTCTTGGCAGCCATTCACAGTCACATGTACATGCAGGGTTCCATCCAGACTAGTCTATGCCCTTTACAGGTCCAGGACCTTTTGTGGTCATAGGTCATAGGTCTTTGGACTTGAGATCACTTGGCAATTGTGCAGCCAAGGGCACAACACGCGGCATTGGGCGTGCTTCTCGAAGGAGGACAGGATCGGCGTGCTCAAGCATGTGGCCAGGCACGTTTCGGGCCAGCAGTGCGAGAGCTACCTGATGAAGGTGGCGCGCTTGAGGCTGAAGGTGGCAAAGAAGCGCATGCGGAGGACTGAGGTTTTTAAGACAAGCGCCGGATCCATGCATGAATGTTAAGCGATTCTCAAACATGCTTGAGACAATTTCAACACACGATGTTGGAAGATTTTTGAGACAAGCTCCATGCATGAATGTTGAAAGTTTTTTTGAAGATAACGCATGCATTTACTGATCATTTGGAGTCATATACGCTGCAGGATCGACACGGCGGCGGCATGGAAGCGGTGATCAGAGCACTGCTTAGAAAAAGTGCTCGGAGAACGGGTGAGCAGAGTTAGGCAGTTTAAGTAGTCCATGTCGACATGTACTCGTTAAACCAGTCTCCAGGGTCCGCAGGGTAAGAAATACTTTAATAAACACACCCCAAGCCTCAAGCAAAACTGCAAAATATGAAGAAGGAACAAAATAGCTGGAAGCGACCACCCATTGCTGCAGTCCAGTGAAAAGATCAATAATCACCACATCGGCGCCAATGGAACTGAAACCCCTTGTCTTTTCGCGCACGCTGAGGCGTTGAAGCACGTTGCTGGTTGATGTCCTCGCCTTCTCGTTCTGCTCCTCGTCCTGTTCCTCGTCCTCCTCCTTGTTCTGCTCCTCATCGCGTTCCTTGTCTCCGATTCCTGTATAAACTATATAACACAAAGCTCCCCAGCATGTTGTCCTTTGATTTTTGGCGCGCCCTGCCCCCAGACAAGTCCAAAATAGAAAGATAGTGGAAAGAAAACAAATCAAGAATGATCAAAAAGGAGAAACTAAAAAAGTGAAAACTACTTAAGAAAAGGAATCCAGATTGATTGTTTTGTTTGTTATTCGTTGAGTCTGGATGTGTTTTTATATTGAGTCTGGATTTGTTTCTTGTTTGAGTCTGGATATGTTTATTTCTTGTGTTTTCCTTACAAAAACAAAAAACATAAACACATCCAGACTCATTAAAAAAGGAAAATAAATAACATCAAGACTCAAAGACAACAACAATCGATATCGTGGATTCTTTTCATGTCTTTATTCATGTCTTTTCGTTCTGCTGTTCAGGACCTGTTGGCTTTCGTGTCACGTGTGTGCCATGGCCAAGCACCAGGCCCACATCTCCTCCACCTCTAAAATGTAAAATGTAACAGAGCTCTTCCATCCCAATATTTTGGATGGACGGTCGATCCTACATTTCAAGCAGCTGAATCCAATGAACCCGAACACGGACCTGACAAATCCACCGGTTTGGGCTCATTTGGCGTCTTCTCAGGTGGTGAAACGTTCTCCCGGTTGATTTGGAGCTCGCTGTCCGTGCCTGTGAAGGCTGGCAGTGTCCAGCTGGAGCCAAGAGGGATTTTGAGGGTCACCACCTGGTGTGTGGCACGGTGCTCTTTTCTTCGACGCGCCCTCTGCGGCGCCTTTCCAGGGAGGATGGTCTAAATCGGTGAGATCAACGCCCAACATGCGCAAACACTATATAGCGACGTATAGCAACTATATACACGGAGAACAGATTAATTAATAAACATTAGATCAAATTAGGCACTTAAAGCAGATTCATCAAGAGAATCTGACAAAGAACTCGTATTCAACAGTTTGACATGTCCCCCAATCCAATCCGGGACATCTGGGATGGGCTCTCTCAATCCCTTTCTCCCATGTGCCACGAAAGAAATCTCCTCAGCAAGCCCTACATTCCTTAGAAGAGACCCATAAAATATTGCATCAGACCCGACACCTGAACGTAGGGGGTCACCCAAAGCAAACCACCATGTTTTGTGGGCCAATCGATTTGATAGGGCAAAATGCACAGCATGTCTTCCAAAAGTGGCACCAGTTTGATACCGATCCTTGCCACAAGTTCTTCGCTCTGAAAGGAGTTCACCCGGGCGCACCAGCACATCCGAGCTCTTCTCCGAGGCATAGCTATCGGGTGGCGGCGCGGGTGGCGCATTGAACCCCGGCAGGTGTCCAGCAATGAGGACCACCTGGAAGGAAACCAGGGGAGTGAAAATGGGAATCCCAACAACCTGCCAATAGGACCAAGTACTCTCCCAGTATGGAATGTATGATAGGTATACAGTATATGTTATATAATATGCCCACATTGACACCTGTAGATACTGTGACCATCGTCCAGACTCTGACAAAGGGATTCAGGTTCATGTGGACAGGATACAGTTGAATAAGATGTACTTTGATAATGGTTGGCGAACTGTTCGTTTCCCTATATTGTTGTATATTTAAATATATATATATACACATATATTATATATATGATCAGGAAGACCTGTGTGTCATCCTCAAATACATGGACCACGAACATCCGTGAACATATTAGTGCTTATAGTCTTGTAGCTCGCTTCAACCGCCAAAGTCTGTAATCAACATACAACCACCCCTTCCATCCCTTCCCAAGGTTTGCTAGGTTCGCGATGTTGTTTCCCTTTGGGTGAGCGGGTGCCCCAACAGGGTGGGGTACGAGGGGGAATGAATTCGGAAATTAGTCACCCTCATGCAGGAAAATGGTTGCAAACATCCAGGAACAGGTCGTGATGTGTGAAGCAACCCCGTGTAGGTCTCTTCCATCTCTTTCGTTCCCGCTCTGCACCTCGGGCCCGCTGGTGTCCTTCAGCGATGGCAAGTCTTCGGCCCAAAACATTTTGAAGCTGGGCTCCACCATCTTGCTCCTGGACAGCGCTGAAGCCAGATTCTTGTGCTGGCACACTGGTACAAGAGTAGTACTGCATTTGAAGCATTACAACACATCAACTGGAAACGTTTCAACTTCATCCCTTCCTCTTGGGCAGGTTGATCCAGATCTGGAAAAGCTCCAAAACATTTTCTCCCTCACGGTTCAGCAGCGGAAACATCTCTGAGTGGTTGATGCCCTTCCCTGCAGTCATCCATTGCGCATCCCCACATCCGAAGCGACCAGCGTTCCCCAGGGAGTCGGTGTGATCCACCCACCCACGCCGTGTCACGGTGATGGTCTCGAAGCCACGATGTGGGTGCCGGGGGAACCCGGGGATGCTTTTGCCGTGGTACCTCGGCTCAGAAGAGGGGGTTCATCAGCAACCAGCACGGGACAGGCATCACTCTAAGTCGGGCATGGAGCTGGGCCAAGTTCGCTGGCATGATTGGATGTGCATGGAGCAGCGACGTCAGATCAGACCCCATACAACTGTGTCATTGCTGAGTGCTACTCGGCTGAGCTAAAGTTCGTCAGAAAGATGCGCAACAGGCAGCATCGCTTGCGCAGGTTTACAAATGTGTAATTCGAGTTATGTTTTGTCACCGACAAGGATCAATATCGCATATTCAATCATATGCATATTGTATGCAAAAAGGTGTCCCTTTTCGCAGTGAGATCAAAACATGTATGCCGTTGATAGATAGCTGTAATAAATTAAGCTTGAAGCTTGAAAGCTGAAAAGCAGCAACATGTATAGATATATATATATTATATAATAATATACCAAAGAATATCCAAACAATAGAGATTGGTCAGGAGCAACCTCAACTCAATTGTGATTGCGGTCAGGCCTTCTACACATGGGGCATAGTCAAGTCTCTGAAGCAGCCACTTGTACAATCTACGCCCAAACTAACTCAGCCTAGCAGCTTCACCGCAGTAGGGACAGGTGTCTTGCAGTCAGGAAGTCGACTTCTTGCTGACTGAGGAGGGGCTTTGTTTGCCCCCAACCCAGGGAGCAGCTTCATGGGAAGCGCTACATCCCCGGGGACACAACACGGCACACACTTCACAGCTGTACCAACACGGCACACGAAGAGACCTCCCAGGCAGGGGGATCAATCGAAATGATCTTGGTTGACCATCCCAAAAGCTTCGGTTCACGCACACGACAGTGTCAGCAGAGGGCCATTTTCTCTGTGGGGCAAAACTCCCTTCAACCCCAGAGGTTCCCGGCACCATGAGGGAACTCTTGTTGAGCCCAATTCCGCTGGCTTATGGGACCCCATGTTGCATCATGTCCGACAGCACTCACTGGGCCACCGACGGCCACGTGGGCCATGGTCTGGAACCCATGGACCCGACCCCTGTCCCCGCAACAGATCGCCTCCATCCTCTTCCCATGAAGTGAAGAAAAGAAAACATCCACCCCCCCAAAACAATAAGGGTTAAAGACAACTCCTTGGATGAAGAAAGCGACGGGTTTCTCCACAACTCTTCCTGGTTTCTCTTTCGATTGGGTGGATACCATCGTCGACCGCATCGCTGACAGACCAGGCGAGGCGACAGCTATTTGGATGATTTGGTCACTGGACGACGGTTATCGCTGACTGGGCGGACGGCGCGTCCTGTGGTCCCACGGCGTAGCAGTGCACTGGACGATATTTAAAGATTGTTCAAGGAATGGCGAATCATTTGAATAGATCTCCCTCGTTCAATCCCCCTCGTGAAAAATATATAGAACTAATTAAAAATATGTCAATCCCAAATTTGGCCAGTACTGCAGTCTCAGGGGTGCGAATCTGAATCTCTTTCTTCGTCCTTCAAATCCAATCCCATCGACTGTCTAAAAAAAAAACACATCAAACATGAGTGTTCTATGCGCAAGGAGCACCCGCTACCTTCCAAACATACCAAAAAGACAAGAGCCCTAAGCCCCCACCGATGTCCTGAGCCGCCACCTGTCCCGTTGATGTGGAGATTTCTATGCCCAGTCACATGCTCCAGCCGCTAGGATGATTGAAGTCCGCCCCCATGTTGTGCCCTCGCAAAGAGGCCTCCGGGCCCATCTCCGCGTTGCCTGCAGGGTAGTGGTCCAGGTGGTAGACAGCGAAGAGAAAGGGCGATTCCTCGAGACGTCAAGGTTACACTTTGCGTCTTGGCCTTGACGTGGGTCCAACCCTCGCTTCCAATAGACACCCATCAAAGGTACCCCCAAGAATGACCACATGTGTGCACAGTGCTGATAGAAAAAAGGACTGGAAAAGAGATGGCAACGCTATGCAAGGCTGTAAGGGTGGTGCTCCCTCAGATAGGCACTGAACTTTGTGGGTTCAGAATATATCGACAGGTCGCCCATGACCCGAACCCATGTAGACAAGGCTCACACTCAAAGGGAAATCGCATGGGTTCCGCCTGGCAAGGGCAAGGGCCATGTCCGATGGATGGAAGGCCAATTTCGCTGAAACACGATGGACATTGATACAGCAAATCCCAGACACTCCATGGGACTGCCATAGGACTGCCAATCCATTGACCCCCAGTCAACCACCCCAACGGCCGTTTGGCAGTCCAGCAGTCCGAGACGGCTCGTGTCTGGGAATGATCCACCTATGTAATGGACCGAAGCATCTGACACCGAGGGCCAGGATGTCGTCTTGGAACCACGGGCGGATCCACTTGGATGGGGAACTTCGGGGCATTTGGGAGCTGAACATCTGGAGATGAGATCTTCACCGCAATGGCCAGGATTGATGAACTCCCATTTTATGGGGGAATCCAGCTGCGAAACCTGAAGACGAGCTGCAACCAGCTTGCTGGCTAGCTTCATCCAAGTGCCCAATTTTGCGCCAAAAGTTGTGGTCTTGACACACCCCTGCACTCACATTGATTTGCACTGAGCTCTGATCTTCTGGACATTTGGGGGTTCAACGACTTTGTCTGATTTCTTTGGTCTTGAGCATTTGATCCAACCCCAACCCTCGGTTGGTTTGGAGGTTCCCTCATTCCACCCCAAAATTCTGAACTGGAACTACGGACGTAATCCCACAGCAACCCAATGAGGGTCAGGTCCGGAGCTAGAAAACGAGACTCCTTATGGTGAGGGTGAAGAACTCCTAGACCTGATGTCCGAGCCATCCTTTCGTCACCCAAAAGCTGTCCTAGTGGAGCCTTCACGGCGGGCAAACATCGGGTGATCTTCCCGACGGCCCCCGACATGGTTTTGGGGGTGTCCGACATGGAAAACCCGACCGAGCCAAGCGACTGGCAGTCCATGGCGACCCAGTAAACAGTCGAGCTAAAACATGCAGGAAACTGAAGAAGCCAAGCAGTTACGAGCAAATCAACCAACCCATACCATCGGACTGCAACGGCTCCATGACATGGATGGGTCAGGGAGATAGATGGGTCAGGGTGTTGAACCATAGGCTGAACTTGCAAATATCACACCCAAATTGTTGACAAAAGCCTCAAGTTTCAGAGGTCAGTTCGAGACTAGGTAACTCCACTGGTCATGGACTTGGACGACAAGGGAGGCCAACCATTGCAGTAACGGTATAGTTGAAGAAACCAATTCGGCACCCAGCTTAAAATATCTTTCAACCAATACAGAAGCCGACCTGTGCAGCCTTGGTATTTGCCAGAAGGAGATCCTTGGAGGGTCCGTTGGTTTGACAGCCAAACCTTGAATCGCTTGCCCGTGCGAGGCTCTTGCACTGCGGCCCATAAGAGGCGGATTTGCACATGTCTACAAACTATAGAAAGTCAATGAAATTCCATTCGCAGTCCAACGAGCTGAAACCTTGTCCAGTTGTGGTGCTAGCTATTGGAGGCTGGGGACTCCATTCCTGCTCTACGCCTTCCGCAAGGGTCGCGACCCACCCATCGTCACGATGGGCTGCGGGTGGACCTGTCGGTCTCCCCCCACCCCAGTGCATCCCAGGTTAAACCACGTCTATAAGGAACCGCAGGTATTCGTTCGGTCTATGGTGTTAGTCGAACTGGAACCACTGGTTACCAGCTATAGTGGTAACTAGGATGCCCTGGGCCTGTGTTCTCCACCCACCCGTTCTCTCTCGCCTTGATGATCGACCCCTTGCATGTGGCAGGCTCCCCACGGCAGGCGGCAAACATGGCGATCGAGCGTAGTGCACGCCGCACGACGCTCGGTACAGGGGGAAGAAGGACGCTGGACCCCCGCAGTGCGGGCATCTGTGAGCCAGGTCCAAGAGCTTGTCGACAGCAGTGCAGGAACGTTCGAAAGTATGTGAAAGTATGTGAAAGCCAACAGCTTTACCATGGGCTCACAAAAACAAGTTGCTCCATCTTTTCACCAAGCTCCATCTTCCCCGACAGTGGTCCTCCTGAAACAATTTTGCCGGTAGGAGGAAACGCTCACCTTCCAGTCGATCGCCTTCGCGTTCCATGTTACCCTTGACTGTTTGTCGTTGTGGAGACAGATTGCAGGTTGACCACCGAACATGGTCAGGGCACGAATCGAATCAGCGCGTGTCGACATCATCTGGGACTTCCAGATCGCTCGTTCTTGGGTGAGGTCGATGGTCCAAGCTTCGGAGGTTGGTCGATGGTCCAAGCTTATGAGGTTGCCAAGCTTCCAAAACCCCCGGGGTCGGTCTGTGTGCATCGAGTCACGTCCAGCCCAGGCCAGGCTGCCCTTCGAGGCGCTGACCCGAAGCCAGCGGCCGAAACCGTGAACCGTGACGGTCCAGACGTGAGAAGGGGTGTCTGTTTAACAGCCTCTGAAAGCTTCAGTGTCCCGGTTCACTTGGGGATTCCTCACCGAAAGCTTGCGCCTTCACACCAAGTCCCCACCACCACCTGAACCCGGGGCACCGGTGCACTTTTCCGCCCGGACGCGACACTCCGCGCGCGGTTCGGCGGCATCGGAGACGCCGGACACGTTCGGTCGTGGCATCGGAGAAGACATGCGAAGGGCCAACGAGGGCGAACACATGCGGAAGAACAAGCTCTACTTCTCCTCCAAATGGAAGGTCGGTATACAACATCCTTAGCAAAAATAGAGCATGGAATCCTTGGACGATGTCCACGTGCTTCTTTGCATTCATGCCATGTGCGGAGTCATTCTTCGCATTGAGCGTTCGCAGGGCGCAGGGCACATTGTTCGGCAACAAACGGTTGGCCGAGTGACGAAATGGATGACTCGCTTAGCTGAGAGAGGTGAAACATTTATTTGACCTTCAGAAAGCAATCACCTCTCTCGCGACGTCTAGTATTGTCTATGTACACAGCTATCACATGCTATCACTTGGTAAAGACCTCACTGTCAACATCTGTCAGCACGGCGCGTGACGCTACAACAACTGTCCCTTCTGTCGCTTCCCTTGGCGCATCCAGTTGATCGATGTGTTCCTTCAGATTCGTCCCAGAAACCCAATGAAGTCATTCATGAAAGCTGCAGATCTTTCGGCAACATCAGAGTCAAGTGCTAAGACCCCAACCAACCTTAGCCCATGGCTATCCTCCTGAAAGGCTCCTGCAAGAGGTGCTGCAGTTCTGGACGTCCGCGGGGGGAAGAGGGAACCTTCCGTTTCTGTCCCAAGAATCCGGGGCCGTTTGGTTTTGGGTGCATAACACCCCGTCCCGGATCAGAGGGCGCCCAATCTCCAAAAAAAAAAAGGTGGCAAACATCGAGATCGGGATCATGTTGTATCTCTTAGCTGTTGCTGGTCCTCCACTTCCATCTTGCTGTTGCAGCTCAACACACATGTGCGCACCCACGTGCACATCTGCCACCCCCCCGTCGTCTCCGACTCTCCCACGGCCCGGTCTCCCAAGGAGGGCCGTCGAGGGTCGTCGGTGACCTGGAGCACAAGCGTTGGTGGTGGTATGTTATGCTGGTCATGTTGGTCATGTTGATGGTCATGTTGGTGTGTTGCCAAGATGACCACTAACATACTAATACCATACTACGTATGTGTTTGAAGTGTTGCCAAGATGACCACTAACATACTAATACCATCCTACGTATGTGTTTGAAGTGTTGCCAAGATGACTGGATGGATCTGGATGGCTTCTGGAGATGACTGGTGCTTTTGGAAGTACTGCCAAGATGACTCAAGATGACTGGATGGCTCCTTCAAAATGACTAGATATCATGCATCTTTGCAGGCAGGCTTTGGAACATGAGTCAGATTCCTACCACGCAGGTACGGGCCAACCTCATGTGGCTCTCGCCGCAAATGCCAATCACGCGGGCTGCTCTCCCTCTGGGGTCTGCCGTTTACGATCACAGAGCCACAGCCAAACTACTAACCGTATACTAGAATAAGACAACCTACTACTATATATATACGTAAATTGTTGAAGAACAAAAGGACACAGTCATATATATCCAACACAATCAAACTCCATAATCCTCCAATGGTTCCAAACAAGAGAAAGACATGTCGACATAGTCTCCTCCCAATCACTGTTCTTAAATCACCTGCTGTTTACCTGCTTCCTACCTCAGCCAGAGTTCTTCGAACATTCCCGTTCCACCATGCTTGCACCTCCAGCCTCAGCTGATCCGTCGACATCCAACTCTTCAAGGTCTCGGGATTCGTGCTTGCTTCGTCCGGTCGTCGGATGTGTGGCACGGGGACTGGTGCCAGTCGAGCCCCGGGCGCAGCACTTGGTGGGCCAGCCAGGCAAACCCTGGAGGGAGTCCGTCATCAATGAGTGTCCCGTTTTGGGGAGTCGCCCGTGTCACGATGAGGGAAAATCGAGAAGGAAGAAGTAAGCCTTCTCGCATGGTTTCGGTCTCTTCTCCATGGGATCTAGTTTGCAGTTCGCTCTCCACACGCGACAAAGGCCCTGGGACGAGTGTTTCGGGGCAACTTGTTTGCACCTGGTTCCTCGGGGGCCAAGTTGCACACGGGCGTCCCAGTTGCTCTCGGTCGGTCGAATGAAACAGAGAGACAGAGTGGTGTCAGATCTGTCAATTTTGGACATCTAGCAGTTACTGAGCAGCGTGGGATCTCTGGCCAGACTTGCTGAAAGAACTGTTTTCCCTGGAAGTTTGTGTCATGTGTGGTATCGCAAAAACCGCAGGTCCCGCGCCCAGCCATGGACCTGCAGACGATCCCGGTCTGCCCGTGACAATGGACCCCTGGGACAGACTAATTCTCATCTACCACCCAGTGGTTTTCAGAAGAACTTCAGAATATTTAGACATTTTCAGAAGAACTTCAGACGTTCTTCAGGACAACTTCCTGAATCATCAAGGGGCAGTCAGCTACAGCCTGGTTGCCTGGCCTACCACACCAGCCTGGCCCTCTGCGTCACTGAGCGCTCACACCTGGCCCGTCGCCTTCTCCACTGCCCAGGCCTGGCAAGCCAAGTCAAGAAGTGGAAGAGGAACTGATGCCATTCGGATGGTAAGATTGAGTATTGCAGGACCAAATGGTGTTGTATCAAATATGTTCAAGAAGTGGTGCCATTCTTTGTGAGAAAACAACTAAAACGTGAATCCAACCATCCAACACCAGATGGAGATGCTTTATCTTGGGCCTTTGGGGGTTCAAACCCTCCGTGTTCGAATCAGCCTCTTAGCGCCGAAGCCCTCGGATCGATCGGCCTGGTCCAGCAGCATTGCGCATTCGATCGGCCCCGATCTTCGGAAGGGATCCGGTCGGTCCGCCGAGAAATTCGATGCACCAGTTCGTCGCAGAGGTTTGAACAAAACACACTTAAGTATATATGTAGATGACATGTGTATGACTTGTGTTTCATCTTACATCCCAGAGTGAGTGGAATTGGCAGATCAAAGATATAACCTCACTCACGACCGGTCCAACGGTCGACCATGGTCACTCCGCGGCTCCGCTCACGCTGCCGTCGAGGCCCCAAGCACCCTCTGGAGGTGAGGCCCCAAGCTTAAGACCACTCTGGCTCCAGACAGTCTGGTATACCCCGATGTCTAGACTACTACTCCCTCCAATACTGGCTCTGCTTGCTTAGAGTCTCGGCCTGTTGGTTCATTGCCGACCGGCTTAGTTGAGGGGGAGTCTACCATCCATGGGCTCTTCGTGGCTCTTTGACCCACCTCTTTGACCTTCGGCCTGCCAGGGGTCCGGACGTCCCACTCGGCAGTCGGACGGAGAAACCCCGGGTCCCCAGCCGGCAGCTCCACCAGTCGGTCGTCCAGCGCGCCGTTGGGCGAGGTCATGTCCGGCACCTGGCGCGGTCGGCGGAGGGGGTGAGGTCCGCAGCACTGGGGTGGAGGGAACATGAGCCTCGGAGCAAGGGGTGAGATAGCACAGATGCACAGACAGCACGTATATTTTTAGATAGTATATTGATGTAAATAGAAATGCAAATAAAAAATCGTATATTTATTTCAAGTTATAAATAAATGAAAATAATGAAGCAAAATGAAAGATTTAAATATTACAGTATCCATCCGAAAATACCCCTTACCTAGATTAGGAACATTTAAGAACCAGGTGATATGAGTCCTTCATCTACTAGGACAAATGTGCTCTTCCCTGCAACTAAATCAATGTGCTTGGCCAGAAGCTGACCAGAAAAGGATGATGAAGAGTAGCCCCTTTCCAAGTTCGAACCCTGCATTTCGATAATTCAGGGTCCAAGGATTCTACCAGGTTGACCTTGACAGGCAGTTGACCTTGGACCCTACAGTAAGAGGTGGTTTTACCTGGAAACACCGCTTCGACCCGCCGCGTCCGAAACCAGTCCTGCTACCGACCCGGGAGCGCGAACGTGCACCTTGGACTGACCTGGCACCGTGTTCATCACGATCAAGGCCTTGTACCCTGCGTTATAGGCGTTCTGCGCCTCTCACGAGCGAGAGAGAACGTAGGAAGTGAGATGAGAACAAGCGCGTCATCGGTTTGGTGAGATCGGAGCATCTGAAAGAACGAGCGGCCTGTGGCTTTGTTTTTTTTGCTTTTGTTCTGGGTGTCTTAACTCAAGGGTAGCTGCTACGTGTGCATGGCTTGCAAGGAAGGTTTGCATGGCTCCAAAGGAAGGAGGGTTTAGAGCTCGAAAAACGTGGCGACAGTCACAAGATGATTGCCGCCAGGCCCGAGGAATTCCACATGATGTCGAATATGGAAGTAGAAGTCAAAAGAAGGAAGAGACAGGAAACAGCTGAAGTCTTTTCAAGCAAATGGAACTGGAGATGGCTCAACCTTCCATATTTGCTGGGATTCCAATTCCCTGTTGCGCTTCATTTCGTTGAAGATCCAGCCGGCTAGATGATGTCCCACAGCCCATTGCAACAGCCGGTTTCCCCAGAGCAGCCTCTACAAGTTGCTGAATAAATACCTATATAGGTCCCCCAGCAGACAGGCTGTCATCAATTCAGTACCAGGGCCTTCAAGGGATGGTTAATGGACACCCCTTAAGACACCCCTTGGAGGGTCCTGGTACTATTCAGTATTCACAAACATTCCAGAAATGTCACCATTGTCCTTTCATGTTCCTTAAGTTCTTGACATGTTTCAGTGTCCCTTAATGTAGACTGCTGACTAATAAAACCCCGCCCATTATAAAGAGGTTTGAACATCCACATGGGGGGTACTTACAACTAATCAGGAGTCTACCTTACTCAACCTTCCATCTCTACTCATTCTGTTTGCACAGATCACCACATCTCCAGCCCCACATCATCACACGCATGCTCGCCGCGCGCAGCGCATGCTCGACGCGCGCAAGCACGCAGACCGGACCGGCACACACACCGAGCCGCGAGCCTTCTGGCGAAAATCACAAAGACCGCGATCCACCAGCAAGGCCAGGCTCTCGATCTGCGAGTTCAAAAGACCCGACCGTCCAAAGAGGTGACTGCACCGGCGGGGTGTGTGGGGGGGGGGGAACCGCTGAACCGATGACTGCAAAGGTTCATGGCTTAGTTGATCTACTGATGCTGGATCTAGGGCCAAAAGTGTGTGTGTTTCTTTTTGTGAATTACAATTACCATAATGATCCATATTTTTTTTTTTTGTCCGGCTCTTTTGTTCCGCAGAGGTCAGCTGAACTCATGTCAGCATCGTTCGAAGATCTCGGTTGCCTCCAACTTGGCATGGTCGTCGCAGCTTGACCGTGAGGCTAATCTCGGTGCCGTGGAAGCGTGCTCTTTGGTGGCAATGGTCGCATTCGACCAGATTGCCGCTGCGGGTCATCTTGTGTGTCGGATGACCCTGCCAGTCCCGGCTGCTGAGTGGTCCATGGTGACAGACTTCACCCAAGAAGCGAGAAAAGATGTCCTCGCCAGCCCTGGCCAACACGTAGCTCCGACACTTGGTGCACCGCAGGTATGCTTTGTCTAAGCGAAAGTGGTGCATGTCTGGCTTTGGCTCTCCTTGGCTTTCGATGAGATCATGTATGACCTCAAAGCGAGTCTTGCGCTCCTTCTTTGCTGGTCCGGCCGCAGCACAAGGCATAGCTTTGGCTTGTTGGAGTTCTTTGATCAGGGATTTCGTGTGCAGCCGTTGCTTGCACAGCTGACATTGCACTCCTGATCTGAAAGGGGCCCATTGATGGCCGTTGCATTGCGGTTCTTGAAGGTATTCCGCCAAAAGAGACTTCTTTTGCTGGACCATGGGGATCTTGACATTGTCTGACCTAGGATCTTTGGCATGGAGAAAGTGATCCTTGTTCCTCAACAGGATGTCCATTCTGGTGCCTGCGACGCTGAGAACATCTCGGGTGTCTTCATCAATGTGCCGCTGGAGGTCCAAGATGTCTTCTGGTTTTGCCAAGAGGGCAGTCTGATCTGCCTTGGCCTGAGTGTCTTTCTGAAAGGCCTTCCTGTTCTGGTTGGAGTCCATCTCCTTTTTGTCGAAAAGCAGAAGCTTCACTTGATCAAAGTCTTCATGTTCGAGGCCCTGACTGAGATCCGGGAAGGCTTCGTGCGCCGCCATGAAGGCCCAATGTTTCCAAATGGAGTGCTGGAAGACAGCCACATGGACTTGGTCTCGAATGTGGAGAGACAAATGCTTGAGGCCATAGAAGAGGGCTCGCAACCTCGTGGCCTTGCCAGGGCAAATGCCGGTGAGAGCTCCAACTCTTTCTCTGGTGAAGACCTGATGAATGCAAAGGGCGAAGACATAGCGTCTGTGCCGTGGGTCCCTGGAGGTTGGTGCAATCGCAATTGACACTGCATGACCTGCTGGTAGATTGCAGGCTTCCAGTTGTGCCCAAAGCCCTTCGCCATTGAAGGTGGCCATGCCTCCATCAGGGATGTAGAAGATCGATTGTGTCATGCCCCGGTTCCAGAGTTCAGGCTCGGTGTTGGCTTGGATGCGCTCCTTCCATTGTGCCGGAATGTCCCGGACTCGGCCCTGCCAAAATCTGCACTCCCAAAGGAGGTGAGTGAAGGTGAGCTCAACTCCACAGAGGGGGCATTGGCCTTCTTGCCCGTGCAGGGTACCTTGGTGCAAGGCCCGAATGCCGGTAGCAACTTTGTCAGAGGTCATCTTCTGGAGAGTTCTGCTGACCGTCCAGTCTAACTTCCTCTCCAAGTCGTGGCAGCCCGTGTGCCTGGTGAGGCGAAGGAGGCGTTGCCACTGAAATTCCTCATGGAGCTTATGTTGGATCTCCGGCCACAGCGCTTCAAGGCAGATGAGGCAGTCAGGGATGCCTCCATAGCCTGTTCTCTTCCATTGTTTGCCGTTGGATAAGTCGAAGTCATAGTCAAGCAGGTAGGCCTGAAGGGCTTGCAAAGGCCCAGTGACCACCTGCCAACGGTATTTGGCCTTCAAGAGCAGGTCCAAAGCGGAGTTCCAACTGATCCAGAACAGGTTGCGGGCTCCTTCATCAAAAGAGTGAAGGACTCTCCAGACCGTGTGAACGTGTTGGAGGATGATGGAATCGCCAGGATCACATTTGTCTGGATGCATGTCAAAGACAACGTCAACTGATCCAGTGCGTTGGAGGCCCAGGCCCCTGGCAGCCATGACCCTGAGTTGTTGCCGCCTTTGAGGAGCCAAACCGTTGGCTTGAGCTCCCCATGACATCACAGGGTGTATCGCTCCTCGATGAAGGCGATACTTGGTGGTGTTGGCCAGCTTGAGGCGTAGCATGATGCCTGCTCTGCCCCTTCCCTTCAGGAATCGTTTCTTGATCTGGGAGATCCTTCTGCGACGGGAGTTTGTGGCATCAATGCCGAGGTCTCTCAAGACGTTGTGATGTTGAGGGTCATTTTCTTTGAGCAGGGCATCCAAAGCCTTTGCAGACTCCTTGCTGCTGGTGATGAAGCCCGTCTTGTCGTTGTTCAAGGAGAGCCCAGCTGCTGTCAGGTGGTGTTGGAGAGTCCTGAAGGCCAGAACTGCTTCTCTTGCAGCGTAGTCAGGATCAGTTCCTTTGATGTCAAATGAGACGTCATCAACCCAAGTCTGAAGGAGCACGGCCGGGTGTTCCTGAACCAGAGAGCGGAGCGGTTTGTAGAGCACCAGCTTGGCAATTGCCGGAGCCTGCGGGCAGCCTTGGAGGATACCCTTCTGGTAGTAGCGGGGTTGACCCGCAATGCCCTCGGCTTGAATGAGTCTCGGACCCGTGTAAAGGTCCAGAGCAAGCTTCAAGTGAAGAGGAGGGTAATTCAACTCCTGGGCCGGCTCGATGAGATGGTCCAGTTGGACAGTGTCATAAAAGCAGGTGAGATCTGCCAGGCAAGTGACCGTGTGGATGCCTTGGTGCTTGCCAATCTCTGCTTTGAGCATTCGCCCGACCGCGATGCTGAGACAATCTTTGTGAGGTCTGGCATGATCCCAGGGCATGTCATCGTCCAATCCCAGTTGCCATCGTTGAAGTTCGTACTTCCGATAGGAGTTCCACAAGCGGTACAGGCAGGAGGTGAGGGCAATAGGTCTCTCAATCCTCTCATTCTTTGGGATCATGACAATGTTGGTGTGACGGAGCTGAAGTGGAAGCTCCGCCTCCTGTTCCATCTCTCGAAGAAGTTGAGAGAGCTTCTCCACTGCAGGGTATGGCAAATGACGTAGAAAGTCATAAGAGACTCCGTCAGGCCCAGCCGCCTTGTTGGGGAGCTTGCGCATGATTTTTTGCAAGAGGCTGGAATCTATGCTCTTCCATTGGAGAGCTTGGGCCTGTGCTTGCCTTCGTAGCTCTTGAATGCCTCTGACCGTCAATGGACCTTCGAGAGGGATCCAGATGGATCCCCATTGCTGCTCTCTGGCTTCTGTCCTTTGAGTGGAAGGCAAGGACTGGAAGGGTCGCTGCCAGGCATGGTCTTTCTGCCTCAAACTTCGGAAAAGACCGCGAAGTCCTTTGTCATGTGCCTTCTCCAGCCACTCGCGAAACTCATGATTGGTGGCACTCATCATCTGCGCTTGGGCCAAATCTTGTTCATGATGGATGATCTGCTGCAGTTGCTCTGGAAGAGGATGGCCTCCGAAGATCCATTTGAGGAGTTGCTCTTCAAAGTGTGGTTGATCAAGTTCTTTAGAGGCATGTTGTGGGATTCTTTGGAGCATGTCCTTCAAGTCTTGAAGAATGCCCGGATACCGGCCATGTGCGGCTAGGTTGAGGCGAGCTCCAAACTTCTCCCAAAAGGCGGCACTTCCCTTTTTCCAAACTCGTGGTTTGGTGGAGCTGGCCAGAGGGGCTTGAAGGAGTGGCCCACCTTGCAAGATCTGAGCCAAGACCAGTGATTGTTTGCCCTAAGATCTCAAAGGGTCCATCATCCTCGGTGAAGGAGGACCAGTGGTGCTGCGGGTTGTAGATGCGAGAGATCGGAGGAAACCTCTGCAGCTGCTGCACAGGGAGTGCAGCATGAGTGCAGTCCAGTTGCAGGGCCAGGGCACAGTGTGGCTTCCAAGGTACTTCCCAGTTCGCTTCTAGCCTCAAAGCCCCTGCAATGGCGGTGGAGGCAAGAAGGAAATCAAGGTGGCTGCCCTGTAGGGTGGTCGGACCTGGCGTGGCAACGATCTGAGCCCGAAATTTGCTAGGGATGTTGGTGGCCGCCAAATCCTCCGGTGAAGCTTGCCAGTCCCCACCAACAATGAAGGGAGCCCTCAAGTGATCGAGGAATTGGAGCAGCTGGCCGAGAAGTTCTGCATTGAGAGGCGATTGCAGAGTTTCACCGGTGCGAAGATAGAGCTGGATGAGGTAGATCTGGATACCCTCTCTCTGCATGGCCAAGGCCGTCCACCCATTTCCTTGCTTGACGTAGGTGTGGACGTGATGAATGAGGTGTCTGGCAGCATGGATGGTGAGGAAGCCTCCAGTGGATCCGCCTTTGCCGGTGGGTTCAGCTGCAACCCCATGCACCTTCCACCCCCTGCAAGAGAAATATTGAAGCGCAGTGTCAAGGGCTTTCTGTTGAAGGTGAGTTTCCTGGAACATCATGATGGTGTCTCCTTGCCCCCAAGCCCAGTCTTGAACCTTCTTGCCAAAGAAAGTGACGTTGCTGAAGGAAATGGATATGGTCTCCTGTGAGGTTCGAGCTCGTTTGGGTTGCTCTGCTGTCATCTCTATGGCCGTGTCGGTGACCACTTCGTCAGTAGGAGAGGCCACAAGCCATATTTGGGAGATTTCCTTGGCCTGTTGAGTGGACAGGTGGGGCAGTGGTGTCGGAAAGCTGTTGTCATCAGCTAGCCAGTAGACATTGTCCATAGCCAAGATGGCTTGATAGTGTCCATTCTCATGAGTGACTCCTTGGTGCAAAACCAGGGCGATGACCTGATAGGCCGCATAGTGCACATTGACCCCATCCTCGGAGGAAGGGATGTTGACCCTTGTGGGCAGGTCCAGCTCTCGGTGGTGCTTGGTCCATGTTCCATCCTGCAAGGTAGATCTTTGAAGGTTGATGACCAAACCTCCCGGGGATCCGTACAGGAATTGTCCATTGCCCTCATCAGCCCAGAGATTGACAAGTTGATCCAAAGTGATGGGACCTGATCCATCTGGGAAAATCATGTTGAGAGGGAATTGATCACGCTCTTCGGTATGGCCTCTTTCGCTTCTGTGGAAGAAGCGTCCAGCGAAGAAAGTGCTGCCTGAGTAGGTCCACAAAGCGTGCAGGAAATCAACAGCGTCAGCTTGCTCTTCCTGATTGACCTGGGGCCAAATGTGGACCATGTTGCGCAATCCGGCCAGCTTCTGAGGTTCGGTGTCGGACAGGAACTGACGAGCGGCTGGTTGAGTTCGGCCCCATGCCTGTGTTGGGTCCTCAGCATAGGCTCCAGCCCAGCACCAACAGCGCTATGGAGCATTGGCATAGCACATGTTTCGGTTGTTCTGCAGGATGCTGGTCAAGCACTGCGAAACAATGTAGATGTTTGCAACTGAGTGCTCCAATTCCCCTGGAACACGGTGATGCAGTTGCACAAGATTCTGCATGCGTCGGAGGTCCATGAGGAACTGTTGACCTCGTTGGAGAGTTGGGTTGCGACCATAATTTTGACACGAAGTGAGCATGTCTTTGGTGCATGAATCAAAAAGAGCTCGCTGTTCAAAAGTTAGAAAGTCATCATCAACTTCCATGTTGAGAATTTTGGCCAAGGACAGAATCGCTGAGGTCCCGTAAGAAACAGACCCACCAGGGGTCTGTTCTGAGGTAGAAGAACACGGTGCCTCAGGAGTCTGTCCAGCCAGAGGCGCTGCACTGTGCAGCGCTCCCCCCAGCACCTTGATGGAAGTCAAGGTGCGCCGATACGGCCCATAGCCCGAAAAGGTGGAGCGGCCCGAGCTTGAGCCTGAAAGCAAAGAAGCATCAACCAAAGGTGCAATTCCCCTGCAAGTTGGTTGAGAAAGTCCCAAGTCATGAGTCAAAGGCCATGACTGAAGTTCCCCTTGAGAAAGTGAAAAAGAGGGCCGCAAGCTGTCAAAGGGGCTACCCACAAGATCCTTGGTTGCCCGCTTCCGTCTTGCGTCGTTTCGACTCTTCGTCCATGCTCTCATCTTCTGAAGAAGGACGTTTGAGCATCGAGTGGAGTTGCTCCTTTTGCTCCGGCGTCAGGTTGACTCCAAGGGTATGAATGAAACCAGCTACTGCCTCTGGTACTGAGTCTTTGACCTCGGTGTCCAGTGGCTGCAAGGGCTTGTCCCCTTGTGTGGAGCTGACCTTGGTGAGATACGCCGTGCTGATGGTGTTCAAGGAGGATTGTTCTTGCTCTAGCCTGGTTTGAAGTGTCTTCATCTCTTCAAGAAGATCTTGATAGTGCTTCTTGGTGTTGTCGATCTTGAGCTGCAGCTGTTGCTTCTTTTGAGAGATGTCCCGGAGGGTAGTCACCTGCTGTTTGAGTCGAGCTGCCATGTCCTTTTCAGTCTCCGGTTGCGGCTTGGTGATGCGTTCAACAAGTTCTTTGACCGGAGCTGGAAGACTGGCTAGATTTTCCTTGAGGACATCTGTCAAATCGGGCTCATTGGGCTTAGGAGCCGGGTTGATGCCAAGTTCAACGAGCTTGGATCGCATGTTTTCGTCCATGGTGCTCCAGGCAGGTGCCAAGATTTCTGAAGCCGTTTTCTGCAGCTTGGTAGGGCGTGGAGTCCTGCTGACGGGAATGCCTGGTGGTGGTGAAACCCGTCTCCTTGGTTGCTGCCAACTTGTCACCTTGCGCTCAGCTGGCTTTGCATAGCCCTGTGAAGGTCTCGTCCAAGGTGTAGAGCACTTGCGGCATGTGAAGTTGGGCTGAATCTTGTCCTCCCAAATCCAATTAGAACAGCTTGAGGAACTGCAGCATTGATATGCTCTGCACTGCCAGCCCATGAGAACGTGCCAGGTCACCGTGCTCAGAGACAAGGGCGATGTGCAGGAGGACGCGTGGGAAAAGAGTAGCCCCAGTGCCGTCGTCGGTCAAAGGGCCCTGTGCCCAGGCTTGAGCCTAATGATCCATAATGTATAAATATATATATTAATATATATATATATATCCATATATGGTCTCCTCAGGGACCTCTGTTCAGTTTTTTAGGTGCTGCTTTTGGAACCATGGCTGCTTCCCGGCAAAGCAACATCGCTTCAGGTCGCTTCACATCCACGCGCTGGGAGATCGAAAACACGGTCTCCTCTTCGTCGTCGCATCAGAAATAGAAGACGTCTGAGTCCTCTAAGGTCCTCGCATCATGATAATGATATGATGTTAATGTGTTAACGGTATAAGGTCAACACTCACATGTCCACACCCTCATATATCACATATGTGAAAAGTTATGATCATCAGACGAAGGGCGGTGTAGCTCAAATAGGCCCCACCCCCCCCTGGCTTGGCTTTGGGAAACGCTGGCGAGCACGCTGGGCTCACCAGGGTCCGGGGTGGGTGTCTCCCGGATTTACGGTGATTCATTAGCTATAATAGGAACATGAACTTACTGAACCTACCTCCTATGTAATAGGAACATGAGCTCCGAGTACCTACTGAACTGAGCAACACCCTGCGAGTTCACGCAGTGAAGACAAACATCCTCCAAGTCGCGCAGTGAAGACGGGGGCACATCCAAAACAACGCTACAAATGGCTTTGCTGAGTACCAAAGCGAATCCGTTTCAGTGGAGGAGAATCCAGACAAATCGATCGTCCACGCGAGTCCACGCGATCCAAAGCCTGCGGAGTGGAGGGCAAGATGTCACAGGCCAGGCTCCTCTGAGGGAGCAGCGAAGGAACCAAGCAGCGAAGGAAGCAGAAGTCATCTGGTTGCTGAAAAAACAGCAGATCAGGTAGACGTGATGAAGAAGTAGGGCTCGAGATGTTATGAACCTTTCTGGAGACAGTGGGGGGTGATTCATGTACCATCTATATCATATATATATATATACATTACTTCTGTTCTTGTCGTCTTTTCGAGAAGAACTGTTTCCGATCGAGTCAAAACGGAAGTCAGTCGGCGGCTGAATGATGATGCTGCTAGCATGCGTTTGGTGCCCCAAAAATAGACATTGGGGCGGAATGTGATGAACCAAGGTGTTGGCGTGGACCTGCAAAAACGCTTGCAATGTCCAGAGAGATCATGTTGGACATGAGTGGTGGGACCCACCGAATGGGCTTTGCAGCACAGGTAGCTATGGTTTCGGATTTTTTATACCCCGCTTTGTCATGGACTTCCCGTGCGAAAACGACGGCAGCATGGGAAAACCGACGGCCTCCGCCCCAGAAAGGGGTTCAATCCGAGGAGGCCCAGTAGCTCAGTAGCTCAGTGTAGTAGCTTCTTTACTCCGTTCGTTTTCGAGGCCCAAATTGTTCCTAGTTACGGCGTCCTTGTTGCGTTCGGTTTTAAGGCCAGCTTGGCACTTCACAGCGCAGTGGAAGAGATGTATATAGATGTATATAGCAGGGCCCAGGGCCCGTGAACGGTCCGTTGCTTGACGCCAGACGTGACGGGGAGAACAGTCCATCTGCGCACCACGGAAGCATTGGAACCCGATTCGGGTGGAGTCGAACATTGGAGGCCTTCAAAGGATCCCAGCTTCTCGGTACCCCAAACGCTGAAGCTGTGGACATTGGACGTCTGAGGATCTGGGGGGCTCCAAATCCTCAGTTGAGGTGGTTGAGGTGGGTGCCAGGGGGTCTAACTACCTGAGGATCTGGTTGGGGCCCTAGGGAATGTTCCTGTGGACCTTGCACAGATTCTGTGGAAGAAGGCGGCCCAGAACCTGTGCAGGATGGGACGAACACCAGCTTTTTTCTCCAGAAAGCGCACGTGCGAAATGGCTTGAAATCATAGGATCATCAAGTCCAGTGACTGGTGCGAAATGGCCAAAGGAATCCACGATCAATCATAAAGGCTTGACTCTGTCTCTTTTAAGATCTAGACACCAGAAATCACCTAACAGATGTGCTAGGATGCCACTCTAAACTTATATAAACCCTTTCGAAGCCCTTCCAAACTCCCCAAAAAACCGGCCACGCTCGCAATGACTGGCCTTGCTGGTGCCCAAGTTTGACACCCCTTCGGACACAAAAGGGGTGACGCAAGCACGCTGAGCTGATGACTCACTCGGCGGCGGGCTTCAGACTCGGGAAGCGATCGTAGATGGCCAAGCGTGTCAAGATGAAGCTGGGCTTCACCTTTGCGGCTTCGTAACACGTCGGCGCGTAAAAAGGCCTTTCGGTCTGTTCGTTTGCACGCTGCGCCAGTCGAAACCAACCGTGCTTTTCGAGAGTGCAAGAGATGGGAGACCTGCCGGGGTGATTGGGAACGAGTTTGAGCGATCTGCCAGACTGGACCAGGGAGTCCTATTGGAAGAAGTCAGCAAAAGTTGAATGATTTGCGGAGGTTGATCTCGGGGTCCACCCCCTTCGTGGTGCCGCCCAACAAAGCCCAAACGACGAGGCGGAGGGTCCACTTGGTGGCGCCAGCCAAAGTTGGGATGTGTATGCCACACTGGGGATGGGGGGATGAAGCCGAAAACAAAAGACTAAAAAACAATGAAACGGACCATCGAACTTAAAAGGGTGTGCTTTCTGTAATAGAGAGATCAATGGGAGTTGGTCTATTCCCCTTCTTGCACGGGGTCGAACTGGGAGGTCTCCCTATTTCAATACACAATACACACACAAATTGGTCCCCTGCAGGGTCACACGAAAATAGAGCTATATAGCTGTGAAGTCCCTGGAACATTCTGCGAAACTCATTCGAGCTGATGAATCTTATTTTAGGCAAGTAGCAGCAAGGACATAGACACAGTAGCCGAAGCAGTAGCCATGAATGAGATTGAGGCCGTAGCGAAGAGCAGTCCCACCAAAGCCACCTGATCCGAGCAGGAAGGTGGCGAATCTGAGACAAACATTACCGTGAGCCAAACAGGAAAGCTCAAACATACAATGGAGCTCAGCTTTGGCGTCTCCAAAAAGACAATTATTGATGAAAATGGAATCTCCAGAAAAGGGGATTCACCCATAGGTGATGAATTCTGTTTGGTAGATCTAACCAAACAGAAGAGTCTCCTCAAACACATCAAAAACAAAGGCCCAGGCTGCATCTCAGCAAAACTGCATGTTAGGGCATGCGCAGCTGCATGCGCAGCTGCATGCGCAGCTGCATGCGCAGCTAGAGCTGATTCAAAAAAAACAATCACTGGCCCAATTGACTGTGGGGAGGCACCAGAATACCGACCGCTTGACCTGCCGCGGTCCTACGCGGTCCTGCACGGCCAATGGTGGACTGGTTGGGTGAACCTCATGGGTCACGACCCGTCCCCATGTTTGGACCTAGGAACGTTCGGACGTGATGCTCGGTGGAGGCCATCGCGGTCGAACGCTTGGAGGCCAGAAGCTACGAGGAAGTAACAAGAAGCTACGAACGGAACAAAGGGCGCTATTAATTCGGTGGAGGACCGGCCTCAAACACATGTGACATGACAGGGGCGTTCGAGGGCCCGTTTCTCGATGGACCTGGTGGCATCGGACTGGGTCATTTGGTCAAAACGCAAAGCCTGTCCCACCTCCTCCGGCAAAACCGACCTTGGATGCACCGACATACATGCCCGCCTTAGATGCCAGAAGAAAACAAAAAAACAAGAGAGAAAACAACATCGTATGCCGCAATTGAAGGGGAATTATATACCCAGTCTTGTGCCTATTACCATCAGAACACCTAGTGTGACCACACTTTCTTTGGGAAACATGATTCCTCCAGAAACTGGGGAACATCAAAAAAAAAAAAAACTGCCAAACCAAGCCGCCATGTCTTCGAGCAGAGGGCAGAAGTGTGGCGCGAGTCGTCGACGAAGCTGTTCACTCCAAGGAGCGTTTGAGCCAGTCGTCTTCAGACCAACCGGTGCGTCTCGGTCCGAGAAAGAAAAAACAAACATTCCGTGTATCTCCATGGCTTCTGGCACATGATGGCACAAGTTACCCAAGGTCGCTGTTTTATATCGACCACCATACAAAAGGCCTCTTTCGGTGTCCGTCCCATCGAACCTTTGAAACCACTGTACCAGCACCACGGAATGGGCGGTTGTTGGATGGAAAATACATCGTCAGAGGTGTCAGTTAAGATATGTTAAGATCTATAAACCACCCGAGCTCCTTGGTGCTGGTATGGGATTGTTTCAGATCAGTTGGGGTATGTTCAGGGGTCAATGTATAAGCACACATTCCATACAAGATGGAGTGTCTGGGACTGGTGGCCAGATGCTAACCACCAGCACCTTCCCACAATCGGTCACCTATACCCTAGTCTCTGGATCTTTGATCCTGTTTTGACCCAAAGCCATTTCACCGAATCCACATATCCTCAAAACAGGGCCAAAGCCTGGTGGCCCTTAGCATCCGCCGTTATGGGGTTGCAGTGGTCTGATGTGTAACAGCAGGTGAAAGATTCCAACAAGGTATCTATGTTAAGCTTTCTCCGCTGGTGGCAGGCGCAGCACTCTGCGAATTAAAAAACACGGACAAAGGGTTTTGTAAGCTGCAACAAAAGTTGTAGACAGCGCAGCACTTAGTGAACTCGGCGTCCTGATCTTCGCATCCGCATTGTATATGAGAGGGCAAACAACCGGGTGGCCCTTAGCATCCACTGTCGTGGGGTTGTGCTCGTCTTGCGTCTATGCTTTCTATCACTGCAACGCGCGGTGAAATAATATAACTTAAAGAAAATGTGTTGTCTTTATTAGCAGTCTCTTTTTTTCTGCAGTTGCAATTGTGACGAGAACTGTGTCATCCGGCCACGGATGGCAATTCGGAGAAGAAAAACGAGAGGAACAATTACGCTACAGGAAGACGAGAAGAAAGGACAAAAGCCAACCAGGAGCAACAGAAGGGAAAAACCAACCAAGCAAGAAAGAAGGCACAAAAAGCATCAAAAGCAAGGAAAGAAAGAGGATTCACAAAGAAGCAATGAAAAGCAAGGAAAAGCAACGGAAGCACAGAAAAGCAGGAAAAGCAGAGAAGCTGTGAGAAGCAAGGAAAAACAAGAAAAACTTAAAAACAAAAAATAAGTTAAATACCCCTCGGCACGTACGGAGGGAGCGAACGAATGTGTGCTGAAATGATTGGATCAGGTCTCCAAGACCGGGTCTCCCCTTCATGTCCGCTCAGCGGCTTTTTTCCGCTTTCAGCACATCAGCCATGCTGCAGCTAGGTCGTCAAGACCTTGAGTTCGTATTTTTGTGCGATCTTCTTGTTCTCATAGGTGTCATCGGCGCAAGCCACGTATCCATCTGGGTAGATGTAGGCGAAATCACTGCAGCATGTCCGAGAGGAATTGAGCTCAAGTGGAAGGTGAGCATTTCCCCTGTGGAATCCCACAGGACTAAAAGAAACAGCGCTTTCGTAAAATTCCGTGCCTTTTGCCTTCCTGGGATTGGCTTCAGGGAGCATATACATATCTTTATCATTCAAGTATACTCTTTCAAAAGAATGTGTTTTGCACAAGGAGAAGCTACCAATGCAGAAAAAAATAGATAGCACATCCAGGCATCCTGTAATAGGTCCCCTTCTCCTGCAGCACCCAGCTCTTCACGCAGCAATGGGACACACCATGAGGGTCTGGATGCCCGCAGGTGATCCAGCGTCCGCGATAGTTGTCCCCGCACTTATCCGGCTTGATGTTCTTCTTGAAGAACCTCTTGATCTCCTCGCCCGTGGTCACCATCTTGTGAGTCTGCAATTTGTGCGCTTCAGAAACATAAAATCATTGCATGTTGATGCATTTTGTATGTGTGACATGTGTGATATGTGGGATGGCCTGTCCTTCCGCTGGCATGGCTCCCCAAGGGCTATCTCACACGTCCATGAATCCTTGTCACAAACCAAGCCCTCGGCACAGCAACCCTGTTGCTGCATCGAATCCTTCTTCCCACACCTGGGCAGTGGTTGAGCCACCCCTTGCAAAAGCAGCAACCACCACCACCACCACCACCAACAACAACAACAACAATGATGGCACCGGCACTTTTAAAGGTCCAGTGCAATTGTAATGTTATTTCAAACAGTCAGGAACGGGGTTCAACAGTGTGTTGGAAATAGGGCATGTTATTTCGTATCTTTTTTCACAAGGCATTGAGCATTTAAAAAACCGTGGACATACGACACGAAGGTGTGTATTTCCGCAACAGATACGTTTCGCAGAACCTTTCCCCAATAGAACTGCGACATGAGTGTGTGCGTTTGGAAATCTCGTCTCTCACAAAGTGGCACATCTTGCATTGTTGAGACTATTCGCGTGTAGGCAACAGTCTCCCAGTTAGTCCAAGACCGGTCTCCAAGGAAGCTTGGACAATGAAAAAACAAGGTCACCTGCATGGTCTCAACTCAAAGTGTCGACGTACTGATATACCAATCAAACTTAAAGAAAAACTTTACACCCCACCAGAACGGCAACTCAAGACAAGACGTTCGGAAAGGAAGGCGTTCACCAAGTGCGGAGCAAGCAGGCGGCGAGTTCAGAAGGAATGCAGGCGTACCCGACGTGGCCTCTGTACCCGACGTGGCCTCTGGACCCGACGTGGCCGCCACATGGAAGTGGACAAAACATATTCTTCCTTTCGGGGCCAGGGCGTCCACGTAACCATGATTGGTGGAGGGAGTAGGGCCAATGAGAATGAAGTCTGGCATCTGAGAGGTTTCCAAACAAAAGTCTGGAGCTTCATCGAAGGGTTTCGTCGAACACTTCTGTTCTGGTGAAAGGGCTCGTTAGAAGTTCCGGCCAAAGAGGAGTCCTAGAGGAACGGCACAAACAAATCAATACCTTTTGCTTCTCGTTACTGAGATGATTCCTTCCAAGAACTGTTCAGCTTACAAACAAATCTTCTATACTTCCCCTCCCCACCCACCCCCTCCCAGCAAGATACCATGATGAAAAAATACCCAAAATTGTAATTTTGCCAGCGCTCGCTAACAGCGCGAGTAGCAACAACAACAACCAGTTATTGGATATATCACATCTTTAACGTTGTTAAGTACTGTAGTCTGTAGTTAGATAGGTAACTACTTGCGTTTTGCAGGGATGAACATGGAAAATAATGACATTAAATATCATTAAACAACATCTCTGGAAACGCCAACCCAGACACTCTCTGGTGCATTTCTGTCCCTTTCCAGGAAGCGTCAGCTCCAGGTGCCCCATCCGGCTGCAGGTGGCTGAAGAAAGAAAAAGCACGAGGAGCAAGAGTCGCATCATGCAACTACGGGTTCTCAAGCACACGTCACTGATTAAGGCTTTCTAAGCCTGCTTGCACCGAAAGGCACGCGGGAAAATTGTCAGGTGCCTTACCTGTCACCACCTGTTGTCTCGTGGGGTGTATCTCGATCCCTTTCACTGCTCTTTTGCAGCTAATCCATGCTAATCCACGTATTTTCCTATTGGGCAGCTGATCGCATGCCGAAGCTCTTCGGCACCTCGCTTCAGAAGCTCCAGCAAGTCGCAGACCAAAAGCACCAGGAAAACTGATGCGGCCAATGCGAGTTCTCCTCGTCGTCTCATTTTCACCGAAGGGTTGCACCATCTGCGGAGAGTTCGTGGCGTGGGACGCGGCTAGGGATGCCCAAGCTATCGAAGAGGGTTTGGAGGCCCAAGGTGGTGGTGGATTGGCTCAAGAAATGACCGAATGAAGATGAATATAGATGACCTATCCACTGGGGTTGTAGGGGGAGAGAGACTCGGAGGCCTATTCTGCTATGAAGGCCGTCCGGGCCATCCGTCCCGTTCGACCGGCGTCGTTCTTGCGGGGTTTGGGGAGATCCGCCGGCGAGGTCCCTGTCGCTCACTGGACGACGAGGGTCCAGCGCCCGCAGTCGCGTGATTCCCATCAGGACAAGGTTGGCAACCGAGAATACCGTGGTTTCAGAGTACCAGCTGCTTCCAGTCCGGGTGCCCTGGCTGGACAACCGTCGGACAACCCTACACTACATAAACAGGTCTCCCTGTCCAGGACACCCCGACAGGAAGCGCTAGGTAGATGGCGCAATCCCACAATCCAAAGACCCTTCAGGATCGATTGATTTCAGGATATTGATTTCAGGCTCCCAAGACTATATGAATTACATATGATTCATCCGGATGTGGTCCCCAAATAGATAGTGGCACGGTGTCCTGTCTGCATTCTGAAGGTGGAGATTTGCTTTTCTCTCTGTTGACTTTTGCCTATCACTCAAAACCCACCCAAAAGGAGGTGTTTGACCACACAGGTCGTGGGGTCTTAATCATCAACATGACTCATGATCATTATCACCATCATGACCCAGATGTCTGGAAATGTTCACCTTCCTGGCAAGGTGACTCCTACAGCAAGAAGGCAAAGTTTTTGAGCACGGAAGCACAGCAAGTTGGGTGTTGCTGCACTTGATGTGGAACAATTCGGGCGTCGGCGTCGGACACAAACAAGGCTTAAGAAGGAGAGAGCTGAGTGGAGTTTTGAAGTTTCGAGCACTAGCCCAAGGTGGCATGTCTCAGAACGCTCAAGTGGCCCAGTTCGGTGATGCTTTGCTTAAGGCTTCGGTCAAACGTTATATCGAAATAGACCAATGCTCAGGGGCTTCCAGGGTAACAACCAAGCAATCCAAAAAACACTCAGGACGCGCCCATCACCTCGTGTGAGCCTAAGCAATCAAACCAACCACACCCGCAAAAGAGGTACAAGCACTCAATCGTGACTATGTGACTCGACACCGAGAAAATGTTCCCCTATCCAGACCCCATCTGGACCCATCCAAAACTGCATCAAGTGGATGGTTCATGCTGCACCACCATCACATGATCCACCCCCAACTAGAAAGCAAACAGCCCGGCCACGGCCCTGGGGGCCACGCATGTCATCCCCAAAAGCCAGCTGGTGTCGCCCGAAGAAATGCTTCGCCCCGACCCAACCCTGCCCAACAAGCGCTCAGGCGTCCATGCTCGCCCGGAGAAGCTGGGTTGAAGGTTGACGGATTCCCTGGAAAAATGAAGCGGAAGGAGACACCAAGGAGACCCCACGGTGTCTCAACCGCAGCGGCCAAAGGATGGAGCAAAAACTTCGGTCTGATCAGAAGATTTGGGCAACCCATGGCAACCCATAACCCATGCACTCAAAAAACGAATCGGAAGTAGAAGTGGATAGACAACCTGGCAGACTCTCAAGCAATTTGTCTACCAGGATCAGCATCAGCAAAAAGGGTGACTTCCGTAGTGGAGGATGGATTCAACATCAACAATTGTCAACACCCGACGGCCCAGTGAAGCCTCTGACCACTAGTTTGTAGATGGCCAACGAATGAGTCAGTAGTTCACCAGACAGAAATCGGTGTTTTCAGAAAGGCAAACAGTCCCAGACGGGCTCCAGTCGTACCTCAGGTCTGACTGGACCCTCCTTCCTTCCGTCGCCAGTCCCACAGAAGGTGCGACAGGAGCCGCAGGTCTGGCCAGTGGGCCACCGGGGCCCTGTTTGGTACGAAACAGGGCTCGGATCGCGGACCCTCCAGAGATGGAAAGGTCATTGACCGGAATAGATGTTACAATGCATTAAACCTTAAAAATCAAAACATCTTCCAATCACCCCAATATAGGCCAATATCCCACAGTTGGATTGTTAGGGATTGGTCCTACACGTTGCTTTTTCCCCCTTCATCCACCCACCCACCGCACCGCACTTCCGCCGCCCCCATCCGCCCCCGCACCGGTCCAACGGCGCTTTCACGGAGAGCTTCGGCTGGCCGAAGCTCGGGAGGTAGGCATTCCACACCGCCGGGATCCTGGACGGAACACAGCGGCCGGGCGAGTAGGGCGAGTAGGGCGAGTAGCGACGCGATGGTGGGTGCAAGCTGACAAACAGAGACCTTATAGTTGAGACTTGCAAGCCATGAAGCGGCTGGTTTGGGGGGGAAGGGTGGTTTCTTGATCACTGTGAGGTGAGATCGTTTCGGCCGATGGTAACACACACCTGTGACTTTGGGGCTTGAAGAACGTTGAAGCACCTCGTCCAAAGTGTTTGGGCAATTGTTGCCCTACCATACCCGGTTTCCTACATCCTGAGTACAAACTGCACAAGCGGCTGGCACCAGCCATGCACACCACGCCCAATTTGAGCTCGCGGCGCCACGAAGGATTGTGTTGCGGTCTCACCATGGACCTGTGCCCAGGCGGGACGTTGTGTGCTTGTCAGACGCGCAGTTCTTGACATTGAAAGATTTGAAAGAAAGTACTTGAGTTCTATCCCTCAACTCCTACCAGGACCATCCTGTCTAGGTCCTGACTGGACCATCCTGTCTGGGTGTCCTGGCTGCACTACCCAGCCTACTGCTCTCCAAGAACAGACACCCTGACAGGATGGTCCAGGTACCCGCTTACATGGGCGGAGTGGTTTCACTGGTCAATGTAGGCATACATTCCATACATGGAGTGTTTGGGTATGAACGCCCACCAAGTCAGCCGAGTGAAGATGGTGAGGGGCTTCCGAAACCATGCAACAAATCTGGAAGTCACACATGTTCGGGCAGAAAAGAATCACAGTTCTTGATGTTCTTGGTGTTCATCTCCACTTTCCTAGAACCTCAGCGACCTCTATCTTGAATCACCAACCACCCACAGTGCTCTTTCTATCTCTTTCTCTCTCAAAACAGGGGTCATGTCTGGGTTCTAGCCTAAGAGTCTATATCATCCATACCAGGACCCCCAATTCTTGTGGTTTATGGACACCCCGAAAAACCTCCAAGGGCCTATCGGCCTAGACACCCATGAAGGCTCCTGGTGCCGGCCCCGCACCATCTGCACCCGCTTCACCTTCCGCCAAGACGCCCACAGGGTCGAGTGTCCCTCCACCGACGTGAAGGAGACCAGCAGGGCCTGGGAACCCAGACAACACACCCGCGGCCCGCGGGTTTCGGTATGGGAGGACTCCTAGAATTTCATGGACTCCAAATGGTTGAAACCGACTTTCTCTGCTACGAACGGTCCACATGGAACCCCAAAACCACATGGTCTTCCACCACCGGTCGATTCTCGGGTTCCATGTGGTCGGTTGCGGGAGTGTAATTCATGGTACCTGGATCATCCTGTCTGGGTGTACAGTCTAGAGATCCCAAAGTGGTGTAGTGTAGGGTAGTCCATTGGAGACCCATTGGATGGCATACCGTTGGATGAAACAAATTCTTCTTGAAGATTTCTTGTGCTCTTGATATGAATCAGTTTGCTTCATCGATACATACTACCGTGTACATATGGGACTCAATTCACCGATCCCTTGTTGATGCCTGGAATCGACCGGTGCAGGGACTCACTGGGCCAGGTGGCGCACTGGTCCGAAGTGGATACACTCACACGAAGTGCATCGCATGGAAGGGGAACATGGACAACACGGAAGAGATGCACTCCATGTTCCACTTCCATGTGATGCCTCCTGGAAGTGGAACATTCTCATGTCTTCTCTCTCTTTTCGAACATGTGCACTTCGACTTCCCCGTGATGCCGGAACGGATGTCCGACGGCAAGTCATCATCCCGATGGCACGACCATCAACTCGGCGTGACCAGGCTGGGCTGGGAGGAGAAGGTGGGGAGGAAAAGGGAGGGCGAGTGACGTCCTTCCGGTTCGCTCTGAAACAGACTCTGAGCACCCGGCCACAGCAGCTGTGGCCATGGCACCCATGGCACAAGGACGGAAGAGATTCGATCAAGGAATATTTGCCTGGCCTAACCTGGCGGGCGACACCTGGGACAGACCGACTTTCCAAATTTTGTTTTGAGGGGATGTGGCTAGAATTCACATTTACAAACATCTTTTGATGTGCTTACCAATGAGCCACTGTCTCTTTTGAAGCGAAGATGGGGACAAGGATTTTGGGTATGTTATTTTTATTGATACGACACGACCCGTTAATTAGAGAAGATCCCACTATCTACCACGTCTTGATGGAACATATTGTATTTAGTTGGACAGTTGGACTGTTCAATAAATGAATGTTGAACTTGGAGTGGACTCATCCTGGCAAATCCTGTCCAGAACCTACAACCCAATCTGCTCCAGTTTTGCAACCAGTCTGTTTGCTTTCACAGTCTGTTTGGTTCATCGACTCGTGCTCCGTCTCGTGAGATGTGTCTTAAACCGCGGCTGATTGGAGCGACCTTTGACAGGGAAGTGTCCAGGTGGGTCAAGGGCTTCAAGTGGTTCTCCCGGCGCACGACCGCCCCCGGCGGCCGGTGTGTGGGGCTCCAGGGTTTGACCTATCCCTATATCAATGACCTTGGGATCTTTTCGAGACCCTAAACAGCCAGAGTTCGGACTGGGCTGGATGCACCAGTGGGATGGCTGGGCGAAAGACGATGTCTGCTTGGATCAAGGCGGTTGGCTAAACCTTTAATGCAAAGCAGGTCGGTGGTGTCAACCCACCGAAGAAAGCAAAAAAGAATCAAACCTTCCGATGGAATCATTTCAGGTGCTTCGACATCCGGCCGATGCTTTAAACCCAGGTCCCACGGCCGAAGATCACAGCTCCGGAGTCAGCCCCGCCCTCCAGGTCGCTCTGAAACGCTTTTGGCGCCCAAGCACGCGCGCTGAGTCAAGAGCCCCAAGCCTGGGAGGGCCGTGTTGAGGTGGGATGTAATGCATCCAATGGCATCCGGAGGTCAGAGATGTTTTTTTTTCAGGGAGACGTCTGTGATCCCGGCACGGTGTCCTGTCTACATGTTTAGTGGGGATCTACTTTTCTATCTATTTGGGGGTCTACTATATACATTAGTTTCCTGTAGCTGTTCCATCAAACCAATTCTGGATGACGGCTGGCGTGCCAGTTCACATTCCCAAAACCCGCACGCACGGATCCTTCGTCGCTTCAACCATATCCCCGCTCAACCATCCATAGCTCGTGTTGCTATGGGAGCTCCAGTGTCTACCAAACGCGGGCGACCACTGGATCCGGATGTTGCTCTTCATTCATGGCTTAACCCAGCTGCTTGGACATACCAAAGAGATCCAAAGAGGCCGACTATCTAAGACCTAAAGGTAAGTTCCGTAGAAGCTCCGTGTGTGGGAGATCATATTTGCATGATCTCTTTCGAAACAATCCGAAAAAGAAAAAAAAGGGCTCGCAGACTCTAAGGGCTGTGGGGTTGTCTGTGGGAGATAAGAATCAACTTCCAAAAAGGCCATTTCCCAAACAAAAAGCCATTGCGGAATGTAAAAGAATAGTTTCAAAAGTCGCTCTTCTATCTCTTCTCAAATAAATAGTAATTTTCCCAAACCGCGTGGACCTGCTTCTGCTAGGTCTTTCGGAAAAAAAAAGATAAATACAGATCTCAGATCGGCGTGCAGCAGGCCTGCCTCGTTTCGTCCTCCCTGAGGACTTCCCCTCGTCCCCCTAGGACTCCCCGCGCGAAACTACTTGCCGACACCTCTGCCGCTCTTCAGTGCATTCAAGACCTGGAGCCATTCGAAAGCCGCAGAAGAGGCCGCTCCACAAAAAGAAGACGAACCTGCAGAACTACCAGTGCGGTTGGATGATTTGGGGTGGTACCCTGTTTTTTGGAGCTATAGCCCATTTTGAACCTCTCATTTCAATGGAATCCTTGTAAAGATGGTGAGCGCCTCAGTCAATGAGTTTCAGCATGATTGATCCTTTACCGGTTTCTGGGTGTTCATCCAAACCTGAGAGATTGGCTAATGGACTTGCACTTGATAACTGTATCGTAGAGGTAATTTGATTGACAACCCAAAATTCACACAGGTGCTTTTGAAATCTTTTGAACATTCTTGAATTGAACCATTTGGGGGGAGCGATTAAACATGATCAAAAACTATCCAGTTGAGGATTCGGCTTTTCAAGGTCGCAATCTCTTGAGTCTTCCAAGCCACTTCCTTCGCTGATCATTCTCTTTGCAATTTGTGACCCCCAAAACATGGATCGATGAACCCGCGTCGAGATCTGATCGAGTCGACGATTCCGCATCTCAATCTTGGTCCGGCACGGATCGCCCACAAGCTTGAAAAACTTCAACACAAACAGGCTGCATGGTCCATGCAGCGCATGGTTTTCACTCTCAAAACCACCCAGTGCCAAGCGCACGGTCGTAGAACCAACCCTTCCGCCAGGTGAAATCACTCACGACTTTGTGCCGTAGGACTGACCGAGCACCTCGCACCTTTCTGATCCCCAAGCCGTTTTCCTCGTTTTCCTGGAAAAGAAAGGTCAACCTCTTTTTCCACCGGGATTTATGGAAACCAATCATCCCAAAAAAATATATATGAATGTGTTGTTCTTTCCAGTGGTCCCAAATTTTGGTTGGCTCCAGGTTCCTTACCATGGGGCCTTCACCAGCATGGAGACCGATTCTCCCACGAAAACCTGCTAAGGTCTAGGACCTAGGAGACCTGTAGACTGACTCTTGAATCTAAACATGGATTGTAAAGCCCTTGAAGAGACCTGAGCGGGGGGGGATGAACATCTCATCTCAGGAGTCTACATGATGTCATTTTGACCTACCCTTGAAGGGACTTCGTGCAATCAATCACCTCCGTTGCTGTCTCTGTGCATCGATCCCCGTGGTAAAGGAATGAGAGGCGCCCCACGCAGGACTTCCGAGCGGTGTCGCGCAGAGGCCTCGGTGACCGAGGGTACCGGGTACAGAGGCCTTTGGGAGAGCAGGGCGCACGTGAGCTAGTTCAGAGAGTTCCCCCCCCAAAGCTCCGACTGCCTTTTGGGGGACCCAGGCATGCCAGGTATGCATTAGTACAGGCAGAGAATGATGATTCCATCCACGAAAGAGGGATGTTCATGAAATGCTGGAATCATGATCGCTTCGGCATGCTTCGGGCATAGCAGCCTGCCGAATCGGCATGAGTTTGGGACACGCCCGCCCAAGGGCGCTCATCACACCCGAACCTCTTCGCTCTTGTTCCATGCTGACAAGCGTCCTGACCCTCCAGTCCCTCAGGACTGAGGAACAAAAGCTGCACAGCTGCAAATTCTTCAGGACTCTGTGACCGAACTTCCAAGAGAGGTTCTTCACGTCGCCCATCCTATATATACCACAGACCAGGGTCCTAGTTCTGGTCTCTCAACCTCTCTTGATCCCCTGGAGGTCCCGTCCTTCGGTCACGAGGTCCCGTTCTAAACGGCCCGGTCGACCTATCCAGGTTCTGCTGCTGTGTCCGTGTCATCTTGGGAGGAGATCTGGGATGTTTCTGAACCCGTTGGAACTTGGAGTGTGGGGATTCTGCCTTGGCAGGCGTTGGAGGGAGAGGAAGTCCCCAAAGCTTCCAGATTCGGTGAATCTCTATCCAATCAGGGGGAACCTTGGAATTCCATGCAGCTTTTCACGTGTCCAAGAAGGACAATCATCTTGAAAAATCCATCAAAATCCCTGCCATGCTGAAGCGTCGGTCTCCTTCCATCCCTCCATTCCTTCGGCCGCCCCAGCCAACTCGGACCGCAGCTCGGCATCCGCGGTCGCCTTGTGACGTCGTGAGGGAGGAATGTTCAGATACCTCCTGGTCAGTGACAGGTCGATGACAGGTCAGTCACTAAGACCTATACTTCCAGGTAAGTATAAGACCATGGAAGTATAAGACCTGGAAGTATAAGTCAATGACTTTTCCTCAGTAAGATCATGGAAGAAAAACAAATCGTCCCTTGGACGACTACTTTCCTCTATGAACAGGGTGGAAACCCACTTCCGTGTGATGTGGTCGTCGGACGGTAAAGCTTCTTCTTTTAGTTCGTTGCATTTCACAGTCAGTTCAATCCCCATTCTGAGCACCGAAGGGTTTCGGGCGTGCAGTTACGGGCGTCCAGTTTTTGTCCCCTTTCGAGAGAAATGGGCTGCTTGGATCCAAGGGAATTCCACTTCCTTTCTGGAACCTGTAAAGGAAAACCACTGGTTACCTTGGCTGGAGTTTTCAGTGGAGTCATTGCGCGCCACTTTGACCAAAGGAAAATAATAAGAGTATCCAGGATCCATATACCCTGGGCCCCTATAGGGCTCCAACCATCTCCTCAGAAGGTGGGTAGACCCCCCAAATCCAACCAGACCATCTTCTCAAAAGGTGGTTGGAGATCTAGGGATAATATATACTCTCTTCATCTCTTTTCCATCAGCTGAGCCCTCTTGAGATCGCATTTCTGGCCATATCAATGACCATCATTTTTTCCGACACGCCGGCACGCCTCATCGGCCTCTCGTGGGCCCAGCTTCAGGTCGCGCGATCTCTTCAGGGATTCGATCTCTTCTCGGGCACCTTGGGAGAGTGGAGAGTGGAGCAATGAGTCAGGTAGGCTTGATGAATAAAAACCACCCATTTGGATGCTCGCAGTATACAGTCCTCATATGAGGGGATTTATTCATCAACAGTCTACATGACCGGGATTAGATTCAGATGAAGACCCGAAGTCTAATCGAATCGAAAGCCCTGCAAAAGATCCGGCAAGGTCAAAGGATCTACTTGGCCCTCCAAGGTCATGGTAGATTCAGCCTGTGTGATGCTCAAGCATCAAGTGCGCTGACAACCTCAGCTGCTTCGGTATGTTTGAATGTTGATGACACCCCCCACGGTTTCCGTGGCCAGGGTTTGTACAGACACCTGGACCAGAACCGGCCGGGGGGGGGGTTCCCGAAGTGCACCACACCCATGAGAGATGCTCCAAGATCCGAACGATCCCCGCGGTGGGGCCGGGGGGTTCGATTCCTGCTGTGCAGACCTGCCAGTTCGGGCATGCCTCCGGAAATGCCTGTTGCCTCCAAGTGGGAAGAGGGACATGGCTTATAGAATATCATGGCTTTAGAAGATAACGTGCAAACTGACCATCCCCTTCTCCCTTCAGTGCCCCCCCTTCAGTCGCAGGTGTTTTCTGTCGCCCACGGCCCAGGCTGCCTGCGGCATGTTTCTGTGCGATCTGGCAGATCGAGCAACAAGGGGTAAACCAAACATGGTCGTTCGCACAGCATCCCCGAAAGCAGATCTTCTTGACAGGACCCCCTCCAAAATCCTCATATAATCCGCCGATGAACACCGTTGAAGACCTGGTTTTGCCCCGTGAGTGCCAACCGTGTTCTTCCCACGATCTCCGTTTGACACCAACGGGGGAGATCGCTGGTTGTGCCATTCAGAAACGCCCAGGCGCGATCTCCAGCTTCCAGGCGCCGTGCTTCCAGCGAGCTCCTGGGGAGCAGCACCCAAGGTGAAGGAGGGACAAGAGGGACAGAAGTAAGTAACCCTACGTCAATGTAAAATTGAAGGAATTGAACACATTTAGGCTTTAGGATGATTCTCCCCAAAGGAAGTCTCAACAAGGTTCATGGACCACTTGGGTGTTGGCTTTTCCGCTATATACAGTATATAGGTTGTCGTTGACAAAAGAATCTCTTGACAGTCAAGGCTCACTCCAATGAGTGAGCCAGAAATGAGCTCCCCATGTTGTTTTCATCAGCATGTGTCAGTCGCTTCGGATCAAAACGCGAACCGTTTGAACTCCCCAAAACCCAAGTGTATCCACTCTATGCGCGGGACAGGGGGGACCCTTCTCATCTCTTCCCTTTGTTGTCACTTAGCGCTCAAGTATTCGACTGGCAGAATCGATGGGCTAGTCAGATCAATGTTTACATTGTGATGGGATGAATCTCCATCCTTGAAAAAAATAGATGATGAGTCACAACAACACTCAGAGACACTCCATCAGCCTGGAATGTATGAGTACTGCCTCCAATGACCCCTTTGCATCAAACCCAAGGTACGCTTCTCGATCTGTCCGATCGGTCGTGTCTGGGAATACATACCTGAGGGGGTGACCACTTTCGATCCCGCTCAGGTGCAAGAAAAACCACCCAACCGCTTTCGGCAGACCCAGGGGCCGGACGTCATTGCATGCAAGCGAGCCACTTCGCTCTCCACCTCCTGCCCGCGGTTTGTCTGGGCGACTCGCCGCTCGCCAAGCCCATTTTGGAAGGAGAAGCGAGGCGGTGAGGCAGTGAAAGGCCAGGTGAGGCTGGGGGAGGCGGCGCTTCCAACTCCTTCCAACGACCGGAGGACCCTTTCACCTGGGAAACGATGGAGGACCCTGCCAAGCGGGATGCTGGGAACATGTCCGAGGAGCAGATTCCCTTCTTGCTGGGCCCCATCAGGGCGTCACGAGACGGTCTTTATCGGTCACCGGGGCGCCGCAACCACGACCCATGCTCGAATGCGGAGGGCAAAAACGCGCGATGTGGAGGTTTGGGGGGGATGTTTGAAGGGCCAAATGGCCAAGATGTACACCCGGCAAAATGAACATGGCACCTCAAAATGGACCAGATTAGAAGGATGATGTTCCTCCAAAAAAACGAAGATGGTGTTCAGGTTCCAGGGTGAATCTTCCAAGACCTCGTCCACTTTTTTGCGGACGAACCCAAGTCGGGCGACCGGGAGCTACTATTTGGTGACCCATGGGGCAAAATGTAGGTTTTTTGATACAGGCCCCCAAGTAGATATCGTAAATCACTCAACATGTACAGGCCCCAATTCAGTTGATCCACTTTTTCCTGGGTGGGATTGAAATAGGGCCCTTGAAGTGGACCCGCCAAAGAAAAGAATTAATTAGGCTTATAACTTACAACTGATAACTCCACCAAGGTGGGCGGTCTCTCTAATCTAGACTGTTGATGAATTATGTAGTAAAATCACCATTGAACATGGTAAAACCTCTTCAGTCCTGGGGGGGTGAAATATCATCGACAATCCAGCTCCTTTGGCGCTCCCGACCCCTGACAACCACAACAACCTCCAACAACAACCACACCAGCACCAACACCGCCATCGCGCGCTCGTTCGTGGCACCTGGAGGGAACTCCGAAGCTCCTTCGCCTCCCGTTGAAGCTCCAAGCGCTGCGCCTGCGCGGAGGACTTGGCACCCGGCTGCTTGCCCTGAAACTTTCAGGTGGCTGAAATCCTGCAGAAATCCTGAAAGCCCGGAAAAACACCAAAAAAGATACATATCACCATTGGGCCTTAGTATCTCTAAAATCAGGTGAGTTCCTTTTCTTGGGACCAGTCCCACCTGGGTTGCCAATGAATGAAACCTCAGATATCTGGAGCTCACTCGTCAAGAGCTACAGATTCTGTAAGTTCCAATCTCTTTCCAACCTGAAAGAACGAAAGTGTAGGTGTTGCAAACCTGCACCC
>CAXAMN010021001.1:226710-248693 GCA_963970005.1 Durusdinium trenchii | reverse complement strand
CCTGAAAGAACGAAAGTGTAGGTGTTGCAAACCTGCACCCGTTTCCGCGCAGATTGGACACAAGAACCTTGGGACAGGGACCCTCCGGCAAGGACACGGGTTTGGACAGCGAGTCTCCTAAGTCTTAACGGGGGGGCAGGGCATAGCAGGGCAGTGTGTCAAATCTTTGTCCGTCTTATGATCAACCACTGCTGCCCAGTGAATCAACCCAATGCCTCCCTCAATCCTCACAACACCATCATCAAGGCAACAAGTCTCCTTCAGGGTGTTTAACAAAGAATCAAACAAGCAAAAGGCAATAATGAACGTAGGTTGGGGACAAGCAAAAATGTCTCTCGATCCACACTTCATGAGGGCTCCCAGGTTTTTCGCTTTTGCCAGTGCGATCCGTGTTTCACGATCAGCTGAGAAAAAACACCGCCAAAAACCGGTGTTCAGTTCGGCAACGAGACAACGTGTAAAGTGTACGAAGAACTCGGACAACGTGTAACGTGTAAAGTGTAAAGGGGTGGTTAAAAGTCCATAGACGCCCATCAACCTCTAAGGCACCCATTATTGGACACCCCGTTATGATGTAAAAGCAACACATATTTGTATATATATATATAGATCTGATTCGATACAATTGATTTTACATGATTTTACATGTATAACCTGAATCAAAATGATACCTCGAAAGGCGGTCGTGACAAGAAACAACATGAAGAGGTTCCTGAGGCCAAAGTAAAGCTAGTAGTCGGGAACCACACCGGCTCGTAGTTAACCAACCACTGTTTTCTTTTTTGGAACAAACACAGAAATACTCATTGATCCGCATGGATTGTCCCAGTCTTGACAACATTTTGTGACCAACCTCTATTATCAAACAAAAGGCCACTCTGACAAATATGGGTAGACAATGAGATAGACCCTCAAAGACTCTTTGACGCAAAACATGTCTATCGACTTGAGAATGACACATACTAAGACGCTGTTTTGGACGGAGCCTCAAAGGCGATTTTCACTGCAAAAAGACACACAAAAACCCATATGAATCTGTAATAGCTAGACCCCTTTGCCCCTGGCCAGGTAGACTGATCTATGTTCCATTATTTTCCCTACCAACCAGGGCGTCGCGACGCCGATCGGATGGTCGTCCTGTATTGAACTAACTACACTGAGACTGAACTAAACTTGCAAACCTGTCCCAGCCGCGGCCCCCCACGCCTCCTGCTCCAGCCTGTGGCGCTCCTGACGCTCCCCTGCCTGGCAAGGCCGGTCTCGGAGGTGGCTCGGCTGGTCGGTGCTCAACCAACCCAAAGCAACCGGAGTTCTATCCACCCCAGTGGTGGATAGGTGGTTGAACCTTCGACCCATCCAGATGTGGATGTGACAAAAGCACGCCGCCTACCCTCTACTAGATAGCACGAGATGAAACTGATGGCAACTTGACATTCACATGATCTGAAGAAGGTTGTCCCTCTCAATCGTTGAATTCAGATTCTATCTGCAATCTCCCCGCTGGACAAGTTTTCAACACTCCATGAATAAATGGAAGATCATCTGAGTAGAGCGGCCCGGAAATGCGTCCAAAATCACCTAACACCGACTTCTACCAATGCCTTACTCCACCATGCAAATCAATCTTCAGAACATCCAGCTCGGTCCAAACTGATTGGTTTCTTAGGTTGGGACTGACATGCACAGGAATCGCAAATCCTTGGACGGCCCTCCCTCCGGAGGCCTTGAGCTGTGTGGATTTAGAACACGTCAGACGAGTCAGACTCCCAAAAAAAGGCGGAGTCTAGGTGTCCCTCAACCAGCCCGATTTCTCCAAGCTGACCGATTTGATTTTCTCCACGTCCAGGCCTCTTGCGCTTCTCGGCAGATGCTCTGCCAGGCAGCTACCTCATGGACACAGGCAGTTTGCTGCCACAAACTACAGACGGGATGAGCTCCGATGAGCTGATGCGATTTCATGCAGATGTGGGTTGGGTTCTAAGAAGCAATGTCCCAAATTTGTGTCAAAAAGAGTGAGTCACCCTTCCTTTGATGTGGCCAGCCACGAATCTACTGTAGATCAGGTGACTTGGCTGCGAGTCCCTGCGAGTCCAAACCGAAATCGTCACACCAAGTCGACACCACTGGACTCTTCAAGCCTCGACCCATCGACTGAAAAGGCGATCCCATGGCAACCAACCGAGGAACCACCCGTGGGACGACCTCGTCTCTGCCGTGGAATGACGTGTGCGACCCAGGCGTCTTCGGGCCATCACTGGCGCGCCCCAACCGCCCCGTTCGTAGCTGGCATGACCTACATTAGGAAGAAAGCTACGAACGTCAGGACCGGGCATCGCTCGATTCGCAGGACCTTCACAAGGGCATTGCTACTTGGGAGTCGTTTCACCTGTGGACGCGGTCCATGTTCCACTCACTGACACTCTGGGTGCGCTGCCTCACCCTCCATCTGCATCCGGCCGTTCAGACGACGTTCACGCAGCTCCTGGCGAGGCAGCTGGTCAGTCCGGTGGAGACTTCGTTCCGTCTCACTCGGTGTCAAGCTAAGGTGACGGAGGCAGCGGATAAACATCGAACAACATCCATTTTGAGTGTAGGTTCCCTCAAATGTCCTCCTCCATATTTACGAACAGAAGGCTCATAGATGGATTGAACAGAAACCGTAACAGCTTGCTTCCTTGGCCTTGTGACGGTTTTCCAAGATGTGGTTCCGTCATTCGTACATCTGCCACATGTATGGCCTGCTGCGATGGCTGATTGCAGAACCTACGCTCTTGATTGACCGTCTACATGTGCCTCTTCGAGGACAGAGAGTCTTCAGGGAGCCGGTGTAGCGATAGCCCAGGGATCTCTTCATACGGCTGTTCCTCTTAAAAATAATAAAAGTAATCCGACCATCTGGGTGTCCTAGCTGGACTACGAAACGTCCACTACTCACGGATCTGGAGCCACCCAGACAGGATGGTCCAGGTAGTCTACAGATTCTCTCACCGTCAGGTTAGGCGACCATGTTAAACACTGAACAGGTGTTGCTGTCGCAGTTCGCCTTCGTTCGGTCACCGATGCATTGCGCGCTCCACTTGTCTCCTAACATCTCCTAACTACCTTTGCATGCGATGGTCTCCGCTGATCTCCGTGTCAAAAGGAGTTAGATAGCTTTGAAAAGAAAGTTCCTGAACTCGTGGTGACGCTGCGAGCCACATCCGAAAAGCTGGAGCGAGCCAAATCTCGCAGGTGATCTGAAGGGGAAATGGTGAGCCACCCATGTCTGGCATGTCTGGCATGTGATCTCCACTACAGGTCGACCGAATCGCCCCATCGTACACCCCGTGGCCGGCGGGCGGTCCATGGGCGGTGGGAAGTCTAGGTGTCCCACACTGACAATGTCTAGCCAATGGTCTAGCCAGTAGCCCATTCTATGATATTAGGTGTCTGATTAGTGGTCAGGGTGAAAGGAACCAAATGCGGGTGCCAAAGATTTGTGTCCCACCTCCACTCGTCTTTGGAGGTCTTGGAGCTGCCTGGGGCCAGCCCGTGAGACGCCAAACAGATGCCAATTGATGAATCAAATGATGCCTCAAAACACTCCATGTATGGAAAAAAATGCCACATTGACTCAAGACACTCCCCTGGAGATACAGTAAATATTCCAATGGATGGTCAGCACTTTATCAGTATTCATTGATGAGGAAAATCCTGTGGACATGACAGGACAAGGGTTTTGTCTTCGGAAGTCGGACATACTCCTTCATCCCCCATTTTCCCATTTTCCCATTGTCCCATTCGCTGGAGCATCTCTAACCGGTGTTTCCCACATCTCTCAGGCATCGCAAAAAAGAAGCCCCCTTGAAGCCCAAAGAAATTCACATGAGAGGTGTTCAGAACCCCCCTGACATACTGACTCCCAATGTCGTTTCTTTCTCCGTGGGAAGGAAAAAAAGGCTTAAGCCGCTCGCGCTTAGCTTTCTTTCCACCTGTTTCATCAGGAGGTGTCACTCGGTGTCACCAATCCCTCTGGGAAAAAAGAACATAGTTGTTGGTAGGTGATAGACCTTCTTTCGGGGTGTCCTGTCTGGAGGTCCCTTAGTAGTGGGCTGGGGCTTCCATTGGTGACCCCGACATGAAGGTGCTGGTAGGTGATCCACGTACTTTTTGGGTCAGACATGCCATGCCCATCCGCACCGCAGGGGAGCTCTCATCCCATGCGATCTGGCGCATGGCGCACCTCTTTGCCTTGCTTGTGGTCATGGTCATGTAGACTCTTAATAAAACCAAGACCAAAGCAGAAACTGCGGGTCATGAATTAGACTGAATGTGATTTCAACTGATGTTGACTTTTGACCTTTGATTCTATTTCAACCCCCCCAGGCCTGAAGAGGTTTCACAATCCATGTCTGGGGGTCTACATTCTACATATAATGTGTTTGAAAATAAAAGAACGCCCGTCCGCTTCCACCAGCAACACCACCCTCCGTCCCAACATGAAGATCAACCACCCCTCCAGTTGTGCGAAAAGAATCCGCCCAGGCACTCAGTGGTACCTCCAAAGCCAGGCAAACCTGGCGCCAGTTCTACAGAAGCCAAGGAAATCAATGAATGAATTCAACAAACTGATGTACCAGGAGTCACAAGACGGGGTGCTGAACTGGGAGGAAGTCGGGGTGCCCTTGTCACATCCACTGGATGGGAGAAGAAAAAAAAAAAAAACCTTTGTGACTCCGAGACTCCTTGGCCTTCTTGGACTCTTTCGTTGCGACGGTTTCTGTGCTTTACAACCCCGGCCCCCTATGTCTGCACCCCACCACGCCATGACTCTCCAGACCCCAATGGGATGACATTGGAAGACTGATCCAATGAGAAAAAAAGCCTCCCGCCTCCCGTCGTAAGTAAATCAACATGGGCACCGAAGAAGGCTTTTGGAACCCCTCAAAACCCCTCCCCCTTGCTTCTTGCTTCTTGCTTCTTGCTCTGCTTCTGCTTCTGCTTCTTCTTCTTCTTCGTCTTCTTCTTCTTCTTCGTGACCCTTTTCGACCACGCCCGGGCCTCCCGAGCCCGAGGCCGTCGCAGTCATCACGCGGTATACGGGGCCGCGCCCCAGCCGAAAAAAAGACTGTTCACTGTTAATATGGCTATAGTTCTTATCCGCTCAACATACCTGGTTCTTGTCATGTCAACATGTGTCAACAGTAGATTTTTCCTCACCTAGCCCGTCATGGGATGTTTTCGAAGACCATAAACAGCTTTGATCCGAATCTACGCAGATTCCCAGATTGTCTCTTCATCTCCTTGACTTTCACATGCTTGCCTCTCCCCCAATCCAATAAGCTTTCCCCGGTGCATTGGATGGCTTGGCCAAGCTTGGTGTTCCTGTAGGGCCAACAAACAATTCTGCTTGTAGAGCTCTCAGCCGTTCGCATCTCCGGTCTCCGACCCGGACGGCTGACGCAACATCCAGTCGGCCAGCGGAAGCGAGAAGAGAAGCAGGGCCCCGGGAGGTCTGCGTAGGAGGTACGAGGAAGGTCCCCAAGACTTGGCATGCAAGCGCCAAACTTGATGGATGCAGATTCAGTCATTAAGTTGCAATGAGGAGGAGGAAACATGTCTTTAAAAAAATGGTGTGTTTCACTGGGCAATGGTTCGGGAGGTTCTATTGGATTCATGTTGTTTCCTTCTTTTGATTTCCTTGCCTTCTCATTGTGAGCAACGTCCATGTCTGCCATGAAGGAGTTTCGAGCAGTATTTTCAGCTATTGAATGCTGGTAGTCACTGATTCTCAAGCCTCCTACCAAACAAAAATGCAAATTTCTTACAGCCCTTGAGGGCGGGTCAGTGGTACGTCATGATGCTTGTCTCGTAGTGTTATACAGTTATGAGTTATGAATCTGATACGTTGGGTCTATCAAATTACCAGGGCCCAGTGGATGATGATGGATAGTACAATAGTGATCATCATCGTTTACCCACTGTTACAGGTAATAGGACAGACCCAACTGATACTAACATAGAACCTCATAGAACCCGAGAAGCCCAGGTGCTAGGCGATGTTGTTTTTCTTCTACAAGGCGATTGTCTGATTCCGCATCGCTTTGGGTGATATTTGTTGGTCCACCCCAGGCTTTCGGAAGGAACCCACCTACCAAAACCCTGTTCAAGAAGTCAAGCGGACGCCACCAAATCGGCACCTTTTTGCTCGGCCTTTGCCTTGCAGAATCCCCCTCGTTTGCACAGCCTAAGAGCGGTACATGTCAAGGAGCGCAAAAGCTACGACTGGGGTGGCCCTGAGACCCCCCCCAAAAGGGAGGTCAGTGCGATTTCGCAGTGATCCAATTCAAGGAGAGCCTCACACTATCATTAACGATACAATACAATAACTAATACAATAGTACATTTAGTTTCCAAACAAATAGGTTTGTTATGTTCGACCATCACAGATTGAAGCTGCAAAGGGTTTGCACTCTGAACGAAGTGTTTTTCGATTCATGCTATCGGCATAGCCAGGCATATCCCTGAAAGGCTGTGCTACACAGCCTAACCCCGAACTGGATTCTCATCTGGTTCAAAACCCAATGATAGGCATCCCAAAATTGAATAACATCGGACTATCAAACATCCTGAGGAAAGCAAACGCCAACTTCTTTGATCTGTTTCTCTTGGGTTTAAAAACAACAAGAAACCAAACCTTCCTACTGAGGGCCCAGACTCTCAGACCCACCCCGACTATTCACCACAAAACCGTCGAATCAGGAAAGTCCCGGATGCTCCAGTTCCTGCACCAGCGAGGCCCACGGCTGCCAAACATGGAAATCTGGTCAAAATTCAGTACGAACCAACGGTTTTGGGTCCAATTTTCCTTCTTCCAAGAGTTCTTTGGGGGGGTCTCTTTCTGCGCACCCAAATGGACTCATGGAGATTCAGCAAAAATTCAATTGGGGTCGTCCCATTACCCGGGGCTGTGTATGGATGATGATGGTGAGAAAAAAACTCTTCCCAAAAAACTGTGTCCTTTTTCCGAGTGATGGTTAGAAATCTGATGAAATCTGATATTCACGAAAGAAGTTCGCTGACGGAATCATCCACATAGTGATCTGTTGAAGGGGTGGCGGAGATAGTGGCAGGAAACAGTCGTCAATAAGCACGACACATTTGGATTCCAGCTTACATTGTGGTTCTATGCCTCAAAGCCAGAAACAGGATAGCACTGGCCTCCCGCTTTGTTTAGACAAAGCCAAAGCAGCCAAAGCACTTGACATGTTTTGACCAAAGCGCTTCGCAACATGCTCCGCTCCTTAGGAACGCCTTCCAGCGGTTCCAGCTCGAGCTTCTTCGCCAGGTTGATCCTGACGGGGTTTCCGCCCGGTCAAGGTCTCACCCATGGAAGATCCGAGAGAAATTTTGCTGGTGCTTCTGGAGGGTCTGACCTGCCTCCAAACAGTGTGGTCACCCTAGGGGTTCTGACGGTAAGTGTTAAGGCCGGGTTTCTGAGTGGTTGTGCTCCTCGGCGAGTTCGGCTGGCTCGCTCCTATTTAAATACGCTACACATTCATGCATCTCGAGATCTTCGAAATGCATTTCAACCGCGCAGGCTCACAGAAACGTAGCGGGTGCTCTCCTTGACTGCGCTCTCATTGTGGTGCCGTGCGCATTGTCGGACTTGGTGGTCAATCTCCGTGGCAGGCAGGCAAGCACAAGGGAAACCTCATGCTTTGATGTGTTTTGGTAGTCTGAAGTCGACTTTTCGTGACAGGCGCAGGGGATCGGAGTGGTTTTACTTCAATGTGCAGATTTGGTGGCAGGTGCAGTGCTTTTGACATGACTGTGGTCTTCGGCGCGCTCTGATTTCGTGGCAGGTGTGGTGAATCCTAAGCTTTGGACAAGTGGTTCGTTTTCAGAATTCGGAGAAGTATCGGGCGAAAGCATGCGAAAGCTGCGTTTGGGCAGACTTGGCAGGGCTGCGTGATGTGAGGCCTGAGGTGCAAATTTTGTGGCAGGTGCAGCACTTTGTGAACCTTGAAGCGCAGCTTCCGTGGCAGGCGCAGCGTTTTGTGAACTGGAACTGCAGATTTCGTGGTGGGCGTAGTGCTTTGTGAACATCGAGCAGCTTTCGTGGCAGGCGCAGAATTTTGTGAACCTTGAAGTGCAGATTTCGTGGCAAGCGCAGCACTTTGTGAGCTACCATATATTATCATATATCTGTGTGTGCTCTGTGCGTTCTCGTATGTGTGCTAGCATGTGCGTGCTCTCATATATGTGCACTCATATGTGTGCTCTCATGCGTGTGCTCCACCACTACCATTACCACCAGACCACGACCACACTACCACTGCCAGACTACGATGCCACCTTTAAAACACTGCCACACTACCATTACCACGACTCCGACTAGAACCACTATGACTAACACAACTACAACTGCCGCAAGGACAACAAGATTCTCACTCATCATTGAAATCTGCTGAGCACTGTTTGGGGTCTCTTGCAGGTTCTGAAATCAGACATCTCTACTGCCAGTGGAACAAACAAGACAATGACTATGCTTTGCTTTCCATCGCCCAGCCACTAGGCATTCGGCATATCCCAGGCCTTTTCACAAGTTTCATGATGTCACGGTTCTGCGTATTGAAGGTTGCTTCAGCTTTTGTGATGTTCAACACTCACCATCTTTCCCAGAAGCCACTTCTTACTTCTCACCAATGAATCAAAAACTTGTCTCCCAGCAATTTGCGGGTCTCCAAGTATACCAATTCGACTACTTACCCGAGGTCCCGGTGCATCGAGTATAGAAATGAGTAGTCAGCTGGTGCAAATTGAGCATCAGCTGGTGCACCCAAATCTCGCAGATTCTTCAGTTTGTGACCTAGTTTTGTACCTGACCTCCCTTCTGGGCACCCTGCTAACCGGACATGTCACAGGGTCACCCGGACTGGTCCTGGCAGGCTTTCCTGTGGGCCCTTTTGGTATGCTGGGCATAGTGACCTGAGCAACGGGAGGTTGGTGATAGTTGGTGAGACCGTGAGCCCTTCCAGTTTAACTGCCACAACCTCAGCACGGCTCCAAAAACGTGTGCATCCCAATCACATGGTAGAAGCCAAAAGACATCAAAAAGACCGAAACCTCCATGTTGTTGTAGGTACTCTCTGTACGCAGCGACGGATATGTTTCGCTTTAAAGCAACACATTCTTGAATCCGCATGCTATACACTTCGGCTCTGGGTCAACTCCGGACCTCCAAATGCGGCGATGATCCACAGAGGCCTGTGGACGTTCTTCCCTCTCTGCATCTGGCTCCCATACTGAGGTGTCTGCCAGCATTTCCGGGATCCATTTCGCTTGGAGCTTGTCGCCTCCGCTCGGCTCGGCCGGCCAAACAGGCCACGGCGTCACATTCCGTCGGATCTTGGGTCGGGTCGTGGGTCGTGCAAGTCAACCACCAGTAGAGAACGGCCGTTCAACCACTAGATCCGACCATGGGTTTTCCACGGTCGTCCAGTCCGTCGACCGTGAAACACCATCTTCTTCGGATGACCATGGATGGCCCAATGTGCCCGACCCGTCCGCCATGCAGCGAACGACTGACCAGTCCACCCACCAGGTAGGTCGTGGGCCGACCCGCAGGACCTGTATGGCTGCTTCGATGGTCGGTCGGGTCAGCTTCCATGATGATTCAATATATTCAATTCAATATGAATGAAAAGAGGAGTGCACGGCAGCTATCTTTTGGTTTTGATTCTTCAAGATTGCTCCCCCAAATTCTGGCTGTTCCAAATCCTTGCCACCTTCTACTAAGCCACTTCGATCAGTCTTGAAAACCTTGACAGATCGGCAAATCGCAAGGATCAATCGCTCGGCAACTCACTGAGCTTCCCGAGCTCTTGTTACACCAGCTTCGAAGCTCTTTGATGGTCATCCTCACTCGGACTGAGGCGCGGAGGGAAGCCTTCCGTACGTCCAACAGGACCGTCGACACGGGCGACAGTACCGTCACGCGGACGTCAGGCCCATCAGGCGTCTCAGGCACAAAGCGCGCTTCAAAAGCGGGTGCCCTAAGGAGACCTGTAAGTTGTCTATAAGTATTGTGGGGTTGTCATGGGCTGTCCCTTTGGTGACGCCTTGGCAGCTGGGATGTCTTTGTGTCCATGTGGAATTGGACCATGGCCCTGGAAGAAAAACGATGTTCCTCCACAAACAGGCGCCCGGGCGACTTGCCATCCTTCAAAACGCCCGCAATGCCTCAGGCGGGCGGCCGCAGTGGTGCGGGGGGGGGTGGCAAATGGTATACGGGTGCCAAAAGAGGGCCCGAAGTTCTGGAACTCATAGCCTATAGCCATTCAGTTGGCATCAAAACGATCGAATACACGTACCTACCGGCCGATGTCCGCCCTTCCGCAGGTGTTGAGTGTTCATCCACACTCAATGACGGTCCTTTTGTGGCCGGCATTGAAAATGCAACCGCCCCGGTGAAGCAGCTCATGTCCACCCCCGCGAAGGGTGCGACATTCAGGTGAAGTACCTTCTCAGAAGGTGCTTGGATCCCTAGGGAGAGAACCAAAACGACCTGCATAAAACACGGTGTAGTTCTTTTTCGCATGCCCGGGGCAAACGAGGGTCGTTGTGCTGGGCGAGGGGTGTTTCTATCGTCAGGGGTGAATTGCAACTTGACTCTGCAATCCTTTCTCCGCAACAGACAAATCTGGTGGTGATGGTGGTGGTGGCGGATAGGTAGGTGACCCTGCAAGGAGGCTATGGGTCAGTGTATGTCAAAGTCATCTTATCAAATTCAATCTCCCACAAATAGTCTATGCGTCATCTACACCTTGTGAGGTGGCTGGCTGTCTACCCAACACGTTTGCTCCTTTGGCGCAGAAAAATCGAGTGGCACGCTGCCTCACCACCGAACAAAGCGAAAATGAAGAGAGATTCACTTGGAAACCTGATGGCCCCTTGCGAACTATGTCAAATATTTTACAGTTCTGCAAACAAAATCTATGCAACCACTTCTGCAAGTACTACATGCTCCCCACAAACCTGGTCAGCCGGTCAGCTCCGCCGTACGGTCAGCTCCGCCGTACGGAATCCGCCCTGGGTGGCCCGGCCAACCACCTCCCCAAGGGACTTGTGAGGCACTGCAAAGGCTATGCAATCCTTAAACCTCACACGAGGCCGTCGAGCGGGATCGCTGGAGCCGACGGAGCGGACAGTTCCCGGGTGGCGGGCAGGTGGATTCGGTCGCCCAGGCTGGTTTCTGACAGGGTGGGACCCCGTTGAGGCCAGTCCAGGAGAACCTCATGCATTTGAAGAAAAACCACTGAAAGGGGGGGGGCCCTCCTTCAGATCGGGCCAAGGACCCAGCTCCGGCGCCGACATCGGTGGATGTGTTGTCCACCGACCCACGAGCCGTCTTTCGACCGGACGAGCCTTCGAGCCATGACCCGAGACATGTCTACTAACCAGCCTTGGGTCTATCCGATTACCAGGGCCCAGTGGATGATGGCTAGTACAGGCCTTGTTCAAAAAAAGTTCTGATTGTCTACTGACTGTTACAGGTAATAGTACAGACCCCAAACCAGCCAGTCCTTTGCTCCTGGACCATCCTTTTTCATGGATTACAGATTATCCAGCCATTCGTTTCGCGGTTCCCATCTCGAATTCCTCCCCGATTTCTGTCTAGAACCGAACATCAACCACCTGCTGAGACCTGGTCCGTTGGACAAAAAACACATCTTCGAACTGCACACCAACACAAACAACCTCCGAATTCTCGCGCGTTTCACGGAGCGAATTTGTGGTTTTCAGAAGAATTGATTCGATTCCAACTGGACACGGTGGACTCCATGTCTTTTTGGTGCTTGAAAAAGTCGCACGGAACCGATCGGTGGACACCGATCCATTTTAACTCAAGTCAAACTGCTCGGTTCCAACCTTGACCCCAAAAAGTAGAGTAAAGTAATATATGATAATATATGGAGTTTCTGTTTTAGTTATATAGTATTATAGTTATATTTAAAAAAGAAATGATGGAGATCAAGTTCGTATGTCAATTGTTCGGCATTCTTCTTACTCCTTCCCTCCTTCAAAGACCAACCCTCGGCAGCCGGGCGCGTCATTCGCTCGCATCGCGTCTTCCACCTGGGGGGGGGGAGACATGTGAGACCATCCACCCACGTGGCAGGCCATGTTGGTGACCCTGGTTCAGTATTCTGCATGCTCCACGGAAAACTGCTACATCACATCAGCAAATGGTTGGACGAGCTCGAAGGTGTTCTTAGGTTCATCGTTGTTTTGTTATTCTTTCTTCGTTTGTGCTTTCTGTTGGTCTGTTCAGAAGGTGTTTCATTTGGTCGATAGAAACTGCTACATCACCCAGTGGGTCAACGTACCAGTTTAACCCCTACTTTGGTGACTGTTTGACCGCTGCTTTGGCAAATCTGAACTGGAAGCTTAAAAGGAGAAAACCCCCCAAAAAAAACAATAAAAAACCCATGAAAGCAGGGTGAAAGGGCGCGAACAACTTATGAAGATTCGGTCTTGGAAGTTGGGAGGTGAAATGCCCTGTCCATGCACCGGGTGAAACACCTGTCCAAAAGGCCTTGTTGGGTAACATCCGATACCTCGGGCAATTGTTGGCCTTGGTGGGGTGAAATCTCCCTGGAAGCTCAAAAGGTCTTCTAAACGAAGCCGAGTCTGAATTGTTCCTGCCAATCGTGCGTGCCTTGGTCACTCAGTGAGTCCCATGGTCGATCGAGCATCGATCTAGGGACTTGGGGTGATTCTCAGAATGTGGCACGTGGCAGTGAGAACCGTTGAGTTATACCATCCCCCATGTACCCATTGTATCATCAACCAATCAGTATTATTGTTTGTGATACTTTTGCCATTTTCCAACTTTGGATAGCGCTGGCTCAAAACCAAAACTCCCAATCCTTCTATTGCCAAACTTGTGTTGGCCGCAAAGCCCCAACATCCCCAAGAAATGGTGTCTTTCCATCCTCCAATCAAAAGCCATGTTCTCTTTCCCAGACACTCCATGTATGGTATGTATACCTTGCAAGTCCAAAGACTATTTTTGGGACCACCGAAGTAAAGGAAAACCCTTTTCGGGTCACCCAAAAACCCTCTTTAAACTGGTCTTGGACTCCCAGGGTATACATTGCCCCTGAAACCATCCCAAGATTCAGTCTCATGGAGCGTCTCACGGACCAACATCGTCCCAAATTCGCCACCATCCTCCAATAGATGCTCCCCCCTCTCCGGCGGTGCTTTGGTCGTCAGCTGCCGGACGCCTCGAAAGGTGAAATCTTCTCCCCGGCGCGATTGATGATCTCCTGAGCCCCCCCCAAGTGGCATCATTTGATTCAGGGTTTAGGGACGTTGATAGCCCTAAGAATCCGGCCCTTCTCCAATGGAATCGGGTTTATTCGTCGGGTCCAGACCCCTGGCATGTCGGTGGAGAAGGTCCGACCCCTGCCCTGGACGGCCCAAGGATTCTTAGGGAGTGCACGGATGCTATGGCAAATTGTATTATGTAGATTGAAACCAACACTTTACATGTGACGTACAAACACACCAGATTCACCGGTTCTGGCCAGTCTGGATGGTTTCCGCGCAGCGTGACACAGAGCTCGCTCAGGCTCGCCACTAATAGCTCCGCAAACATTCGTGGCTCCAAAGGAATCGAGTCGAATCAAATCACCTTCTGTTTGTCCATATCATGGAAATAAAACGAAAACTACTTGGACCTTCAAGCAGGGGTGTTCAATGGAGGCCCCTTAGTAGTGTAGGGGTTTCCATTGGTGACCCTTTGAAGGTGCTGGTATATGATGAATAGACTATATTACATAGATTAGCTGAATTTCCCTGAAAAGGTTCAACAATCCATGTGGTATTCATGCACAGCCTACATGACATGTGGTTCCTCCTCCCCCACATTTGCCCGTCGTCCCTTGAAGCTTCTCCCAATCTCCCTGTTCCCCCACACCGGTGGGTGTGATCTGCCCATGGAGCAAACAGCCAATGGCTATATATATATATATACAGGCTATATATATATATACACACATACATATATAATATATACATGGCAGCGATCCCGTTCAACATGTATAGACTTGACACCAAGTGCTGCCACACTACTATATTTGCATATATACACGTATGGTTACCCTGGAGTTCAACCTACAAGGAACACTGTCCTACACTCTCGGGTGACCTCACTCCGTTTTCGTCTATCTTTACTGGCATCCCTCCCCCCTGTTGGCGGGTCGATCCACGAGTGACGCATGGCGAGACATCAAGCTTGCGAGCTTCACACACCACAAACTTTCTTTTTGTGGTAAAACTATGTCTCACCAGTCCATGGAGAATGTGTTCTCCTGTGTGCACACGTGCCAACCCAAAAAAAACTGCGTTCACCCGCACCCCCATTCTGAAAAGTGTCTCGGTGGACTTCAAGTTCCCTCAAGTCAAAAGGAAAGTGAAATACCCCAACAGATGTGAACAGTTGAAACCTAGGTTTCACATGCACACGGATCACCTCACCATGTTTCCCTCGCTTCCAAAAATCAAAAGTTTGGTCAGTTTTGCCGGATTGATCAGCTATCAAAGCTTCTTCTGTACTCTGAGCTGGGCTGATTCGGTGTTGTGTAATTAATCTTAAACGCTCGCGCGACGTGAGTCTCTCTTTTAAGGTGTGCTCTTCATCTCTCAAAACACACCTTCCGGTCCTCAAACACTCCCTCAAAACACTACTGTCCATTGACTTAGTGAGACAATCTGCCAACATTGCTTGAGAACTTACCCACCGCACGATTGCATTGTCCCTCAGCCGCTCACGAATGAGTAAACATTCAATCGTTGTTCGGTGTTCAGTGCACTGTGGTAAAGCTGTTCTAGTAAGTAGGTCTAAAGCAGATTTACAATCTGTCACCAGAGCTGCTTGGTTCTTCTTCTTCAACATTTCTTGGGGATTCCTCTGCAGTCACAGTCTAGATCCAATATGGTTGCCCACAGTACCCTGATCCACAGAAGGCGATCTGCCGAATTGCTTAATGCCGCTGCCTCTGCTCCAGGTGTACTTCGTACAACACGGGGTATCTTCTTGCTGTACCATGCAACAGGTGCCACTACGGCGCGTTCACTTGCCAACAATTCTAATGTCGTTGCGAAAATGATTGTTCCCTGGTGCGCTGTCATGTGTTTAGTACAGGAGAAAGAGGCGTCAGAGAAAGCACAATAAGTCACATATTCGGGTTTAATGGGGAGCACATGAGTGACACTTGGTTTTGTTTTGCCTCAGCCAACACCATGTTGGCCAGGATCAAGTGTTTCACTCTGGCTTTCGTGACTTCGAATTGAAGTTCTCCTATCTTGGCAGCAAGGTCAGGTCTGCTGTGGATCGTTCACTACCTGATCAAGGTCAGGATCTTCCCATCCAATCACAATGAGTCTTGTCTTGGCCTTTTTCCCTTCGGCGGAAATGTCTTCTGAAGGTTCGTCGCCAGAAGGAGTCTTCCAAACATACAGCCATCGACATCTCACGATCGCAGGTTCAGGGATTTTCCCTTGAGCTACTTTTCTGATCGTTTTGTGTTGGAGTCATGCCTTCAGCTCTTTGCGTTTGGCTACCGCAAATCTTTTCTGGTCTGCTTGCGAAAGCTCTTTCAGCTTGACCTCTGACCTCTTTTTCCTCTCACTCACGGCAGCCAAAATGAAAGCGTCAGGCGTTTCAAAAGACTCTTCAACACTTCCAGCGGGTGTGACATCAATTTCCCAAAAATATGACTGGCAGAAATCTTGATGAAACAACACAGTGTCTCCAAAAAACTCATCATCAGGAACAGGTACACTAACCGCTCCAATGGTTTGTTTTCTCCCCCATCAGATGACCCTCTTCTCTGACCAATCGATGTGCATGCACCGACCAAATAAACCGAATGATATTTGTGTGTAATTAGATTGCGTTTTCCTTCCCGCGTCCTGGCACTTTCGATTGGTTATCCCCATTCATGCCTGCGTCGCACGCAAAGCGGTTTTGTCGTACCACACTAGACTCTGCCTGAAAATGTCTTCCTCAACAAGCCAAGATGAATGTTCAGCAATCATGCTTCGCATAAGCTGAAAACGTAAATTTGTAAACATGGTGGGAGTGTTGGCAGCACTTGGAGCAACGTGGAAACCTCTAGAAATCGCGAGAATGCGATTGATCGGCAATCCAGCTTCTTATCCACGACACTCGCAAGAGCTCCCCAAAAAAAATCAGCAGTTGCCCTGTTGTTTCTGGTTTTTGCACCACACAGACCCTTGAGCGATTTTTGCTGGCTTTCCGATACTCATCCTTCTGACTTCTGCTAGTTTGACAATACAGGGTGCCGCTGTCACAGCAAAAAAAAAATATATATATATACAGTATACAAATATATATATATATATACATCCTTTGGAAATTGTTGGATTAACATCGACCCCGACGACCGTACAATATCCGCGCACGTCGTTGTAATGGTCGCTTTTTGCTTTGGGGCGCTTTTTCTTTTTTGGTGGTCACCAAAAGGCAAGAAGGGGCGACCAGAGACGAAGATTTAAACTAAGATGACTCGAAAGAAAACAGAACGGGTCAGCGTCGCCGAACAACGCGAACTAACTTGCCTCGCACACCTACGGATACGACGCGCGCGGTCGACTCCACTCCCAGTATCCGAGAGGTACCAAGTTGCGTGGGAATACACACCAACCGACGACCGATATATAATACCAATGTGTCAATGCCCAGAAGCACGCCTCTAGTTCCGTGCGCTTTGTTGGTCATCCTACGTCTACTCGACGCTGTCGCGCGGAGTTCACAAATTTATACTCCTTCCCCTTGCTCATCCATTCCTGTTCCTTTAGCTCACCCTGATCTCTTAAACAATGCACGCCCTTATATATCTATTGTATTCGATTGTGGAGTCGGCCGCCCACTCCGTGGCGGTGCTGTCTTGCGCGCTTGTTGGTAACGATCCTTTCTTTTGAGGTGGTGTTCGAGCAGGCTGGCGCAATCTTACAGGACGAAGGGATACTGTCGTCGTTATTGCTGCACGGATTTGAGGTTTGGCGCTCTCTACCTCAAACTCTTCTGCGTCGATTTGTCGACCGGCTCATTGTTGACGGCCGGGACCCTTCAGCACAAACTTGGTCCCTTGTCATTTTCATCCGGATCTCGAGTCTGGCCTCACTACGCAGAAACCCATGTATCGCGTTGTCGGGCATCTGTCGAATTGAAATACGCTGCACAAGACTTGCGTGTATGGACGCTGGTTTGGTGAGACCACGCGAAAACGTCATCGCGCGAACGAGGCACCAGTGTGAGTGGGAGAGGCGAACGACCCCGATGGCAAACGAAATATTTGTGGATAGGAAGTGACACAGTGGTAAGAGTTGCAGTTGGGGTCGTGACGTTTGGTGCGGTTTGGTGCGGCTTGGTGCCCGCACGCGACAAGTCGATTGGAATGATAGGAATAGAAACTCAATCATCAGAGTCGTTGGGGCCGGCTAAAGGATGTGGTCCGGCACGGGCCCCTCCCACTCTTCTTGCAGCTCGGGTATCTTCTTCCCTCACGCGCTCGTTCGCACGCTCTTCCGCCCGGCATCCCTTTCCGGGAAATTGGCAGTGCCGCTTGACAGGGGCGAAAAAAATTTTCGGGACCTTGCCTTAGCCCGGGGGCTCTGGCAAAGGTCCGTCCGGGACATCCAGCCCGCGTTCTCGACTTATGGCGTTTAAGTACGAGAACCTATAGACACTGCACGGTCCCTCGCGCAGCATGGATCGCAGGAACTCCTCGGAGCCCTCCCCATGTTCTGCTGCAAGGCGACCGTACACCGGGCACGAGCTGCCTGTGTTGCATACCTCCGGCCTGGGACAGCTATCGCGCCAACATGGCGGCGCAGCCTTTAGCATCCCGTTGGCACGGAAAAACGAGTCGCTCTGTTGCGCACGGCGACTTACGCGCGCTCGGGCGCAAGGCCGCATCGTTCAAAAGATGCTGGCACTTCAACACCCTCAGGTGGCGGATTTTCTTGGTCCAACAGGCCTCCAGACGTGAAATCTCGTCTTTGATGGCCTGTTCGGACCAATGTCTCGGCTCCCGCGAGAAAAGCTCTTGGAGCCTTCCGCGCTCATCCGCCGCACGGAGTGTCGCCATACCCCGTCTTGCCTGCAGGACCTAATGCACACGTAGGATTAATCAACGGGCCCCCCTCCCCCCCCTTCAAGGTCAACAAGGTCTGAGATTGGAGGTATTGCGTCCCCTTAATAAAGATGATGACCTGATGATGAAAAGGAATTTGGTTTGGAAGAATTGGAATGAAAGGGAATTAGGATTTGGAAGAATTGGGCTGAAAGGGAATCAAATTTGGAAGAACTGAGATGAAAGGGAATTAGTATTTGGAAGAGTTGGGATGAAAGGGAACTAGTATTTGGAAGAATTGAGATAAGGGGAATTAGTACTTTGAAGAGTTGAGATGATAGGGAATTAGTATTTGGAAGAGTTGGGATGAAAGGGTTGGAAGAGTTGGAAACCACATGAGAACTTTTGGATGAGTGTTCATGTTAGATTGATGCATGGGTTGTTTTTCCAAGGGAGCTTATGGGATAGGATGTGAACTGATGAGGAAGATGGAATGGGTGGTGCGAACCAGGAAGATGAGGAGATGAAGATATTGAATACTAGCAAAAAAGAAAACACTAAAGAATTAAAGGACCGGATAACCCCACATATGAACCTTTACGAATCTTAAGTTTCTAAAGCACAAAGCAGTCAGAGTCTCAATAGCTTCTACAACATGGCCTTGTCAGGAATTATATCAGAATTACACAACAGAGGGGTGGGAGAGAGGTGTGGGAGAGTAACGTGCACGGCGGATGTACGAGGTATTGCGCAGATATGTGTGTACAGCCACAACTAGCCGAAGTAAAACCCCATCGCTCTGCCGACGTAAAACCCTACAGCCAAGCCTCTGACGGAGTGCAATCTGCACATGGAGGTTCACAAAGTGCTGTGCCTCCCAGGAAATCTGCACATGGAGGTTCACAAAAGTGCTGCGCCTGCCAGGAAATCTACACATGGAGGTTCACAAAGCGCTGTGCCTGCCACGAAATCTGCACATGGAGGTTCACAAAGTGCTGTGCCTGCTACGAAATCTGCACATGGAGGTTCACAAACTGCTGTGCCTGCCACGAAATCTGCACCTCGAGCTTCACAAAGCGCTGCACCTGCCATGAAATCTGCACATGGAGGTTCACAAAGTGCTGCGCCTGCCACGACATCTGCTAACGGAGCATGGAGGTTCACAAAGTGCTGCGCCTGCCACGAATTCTGCACATGGAGGTTCACAAAGTGCTGCGCCTGCCACGAATTCAGCACGTCAAGAAACAAGTGAATACTCTAATCACAATGGAGGGACGGACCGGCGACCACCGGCGACAACCGCAGACAACCGCAGACAACGCAACAGCCAGAGCCTGTAACGGAGCATGGAGGTTCACAAAGTGCTGCGCCTGCCACGAATTCTGCACGTCAAGAAACAAGTGAATAATGGAGGGACGGACCGGCGACAACCGCAGACAGCTGCAGACAACGCAACAGCCAGAGCCTCTAACGGAGCATGGAGGTTCACAAAGTGCTGCGCCTGCCACGAACTCTGCACGTCAAGAAACAAGTGAATACTCTAATCACAATGGAGGGACGGACCGGCGACCACCGGCGACAACCGCAGACAACGCAACAGCCAGAGCCTCTAACGGAGCATGGAGGTTCACAAAGTGCTGTGCCTGCCACGAATTCTGCACATGGAGGTTCACAAAGTGCTGCGCCTGCCACGAATTCTGCACGTCAAGAAACAAGTATTCAGCCAGAGCCTCTAACGGAGCATGGAGGTTCACAAAGTGCTGCGCCTGCCACGAATTCTGCACATGGAGGTTCACAAAGTGCTGTGCCTGCCACGTAAGATGTGTGTGATCTCGGTGTGTGTGGTCTCTGTGTGTGTGATCTCTGTGTGCGTGTCTCTGTCTGTGTGATCTCTGTCTGTGTTGTCTCGGTGTGTGTTGCCTCGGTGTGTGTGGCGGAGGCGGAGGCGGGAAGCGGGCGGGAAGCGGGATGAGACATAGAAAAGAAGAACCCCACACTAAGATGTGGGGAATTACAAATACAAAGTACACTATATTTTTCTGGTGCAGCTGGGATTGATTAATAGGGGGATGCGGTCCTACTATTGGGGGGGTAGGTCCTCTGTGAGGGGTACCCTTTGTGAGCTTGAAAAAGTTGAGATTTCGATAGGGTTTTAGTAAGGGAAAATGAAAGGCAGTTTGCTAGAGAGTTTTTGGGTTAGCATGAGACCTGAGGAGAAGCCATCAAAAGGATTAAAAAGGATTGGTGAGCAGGATGAGGCAGTTGAGAGGTGGTGGTGAGAATCAGGAAGATGAGGAGATGAAGATATATTGAATACTAACAAAAAATGACAATAATTTTTTTGAAAACCATATAAAAGATATTGGAGACTAGCTAAAAGAATGTAATATAAAAGAACTATAAATGTATAGTAAACAATATGTTTATTGTTTGGGGTGCAGCTGGGATTGATTAATAGGGGGAGGTTTCTGGTAGTGAAAAAGTTATTAGGGTGATGCCAAGGTGGAAATCTAGGTTTTCAATTAGTTTAGTATTGGACGGGTTGAGCTGGGATTGATCAATAGGGGTGGTTACATAATCCTAGGTGTCCTACACTCTCGGGTGACCTCACTCCGTTTTCGTCTATCTTTACTGGCCTCCCTCCCACCCTGGCGGGTCGATCCACGAGTGGAGGTTCACAAAGTACTGCGCTTGCCACGCAATCTGCGCATGGAGGTTCACAAAGTGCTGCGCCTGCCATGAAATCTTCACAACGTGCTGCACCTGCCACGAAATCTGCACATGGAGGTTTTCACAAAGTGCTGCGACGCATGGCGAGACATCAAGCTTGCGAGCTTCACAATATTATATATCCATATCAGCCCCTTGCCTCTGCTCTACTTTGTTCGGCCGTCACCCAAAAGAAAACATACATGTAGACTGTTGATCAATAAACCCCCTATTTGGATTCCAATATCAACAACAGTGTCAGTGCAACAGTCTATACAATATTGACAAAATAACAACCCACATAGTGCGTTATTCTTGCGCGGCTCCTTGAAGCGGCCGCAGAGGTAAAGATATCCTTGGGCGTCCACGGGCAAATTTTGGACGCACCAGCCGTTGATCATGCGGCGCGGCATGACGCGTCTGAGACTGAGAATTGTCCTGAACTGAACTGGGGGTAAAAGGCTATACCTAGCACTTCCAAGTGGTGCCCAATAATAAACCAATGGAGACCATATAGTATCTTATTATAGTGTGGGGTTGTCCAGGTGACCCCGGACAGAAGCAGCTGGTTGACCGCATGAGTGGAGTGGCGGCGTGGAATTCCATCTTCACCCCCAAACTCGGAGTCACAGCCTGCGGGAAAAGGCCCGGTCAGTCGGGGACCTGGGCGAGGCTTCTCTGGGGAAGGGAGCTTCAATTTCTCGAGTTGTATAACCCAAAAAGGAGAAGAACCTGAGAAGCTGCAAAACGAAAGCCAGCGCTTTTTGTCCACGAGCCATTGTGAAGAGAGATAGTAAAAGTGCAGCGGTAGCTACCCTGGGTCCACTACCCTGAGTCCGCGCCTTGCTGACTCCCGGTCTGCCCTAGATTTGGGCGCGCGCGCGCGCGCGGACCCAGGGCAGCTACAAGGCAGTTACAGGTATAGCACTTCAAGGTCCCTTTCCGTCAACCGCTCGATAACCTTTAGAAACGTGCAGCAATCCACAGCTTTGAAGTCTCATTCGTGCTTTGAACTTATATAGGTGTGCAAGAGGTATAGCAAAATAGCATTTATACGGACCCAGGATAGCTACAATTCAGTTGCCAGGTCTAGCACGTCAATTTCCCTTTCCGTCAACCGCT